>BSBK01003541.1:370000-515000 GCA_027943335.1 Chamaecyparis obtusa
CAAATCCCCAATGGGAGGAAGGCCAAGGGGTGATGGTGGGTTGGAGGGATTGAGTGGGAGTGTGTATCAGATCACCGTGTTGCTGATAAGGAAAATATTTATTTACAAAGTGATAAGAATATTGATCCATTGTCAACTAGTAGTATCCAATGCATAGCAACTTCTTTTTTAAAGTAAGGCCACTGGAATGGGCTCCACAGATTCCTTGATGTACCTCTTCCATGGTTCTGTATTCTTCCTTTGAATTCAGACATCAAAGAAGAGTTTCATCAAAGTGTTTTTAAAATAGGTTATCTCCAAGGATTTTGTAACAGAATGTGCAAGGAATGAAGTTTTTCTATTGGTTAGGCGTAAGAGTGCTGGGAATGGTTTTATCATGAAGGTAGGTGAGAATTACTTGATTTTAGGATGATTTGGGACCAACAATCTCACACAACATATTAGGATTTGGATGGTCATAGGCAAGGACCATGAGATTCTTGACAAGATATTTGCATCATGTACTCTTCTCTAGTATAGATATCAAGGAAGCAATGGTAGCCATAGCATCAATTGCTTTATGTTTTTCTCTAGGGATTTGCTAGAAAATGATGCTTGCAAAACGTTTCTTGAGATCTTCGATCAAATGTCAGGAAGGGAGCAACTTATTATCCTTTGTGTGAAATTAATCATTTACTTGCTTGATAACCAATTGAGAGTCACAAAAAACAAGCAAACTTTTGATCTTCCATCTAACAACTTGGTGAAGCCCTATGACCAAGGCCTTGCATTCTACTATATTGTTTGTACAGGTGGATGTCATTTTGTATGATTTAAGGATGAAATATCCTTGTGGTGTAACAAACAAAATAGCTACCCCTGATCCCTTCTAAGTGAAAGATCTATCAAAGTAGAGCTTCCACTAAATGTTAGGGGTGATAGTCATGATGGTTTCATCAAGAAAATCTGTGACAATTAGATAATTGTCAGAAATAGGAATCTTTGCAAGTTGATCGGTGATTTCTTTCCCTTTGATTGCCTTGCATTCTATGTTCACAATATCAAATTCACTAAGTATCATGACCTATTTTGTTGTGCAGCCTGTTAGAGTGACTTTAGATAGTAGATACTTGAGTGGGTCAATCTTTTCTATCAACTGTACCTTAAGATTAAACATGTAATGATGTAGATTCCACGTACAAAGAATACAACCAAACAAGATCTCTCAATAGTTGTATAGTTGAGCTCATAACCCACTAAAGTTATGCTAAGATAGTAAATGGAACACTCTTTTCCATTATCATCTAGCTGTACTAGGACAACACCTAGTGTTACCGTAGTTGTTGAGATGTAGAGAATCAAAGGCCTACCTAGAACAAGCATGACCAACACTAGTGGATTAGCTAGATAAACCTTGAATTTTTCAAAAGCCTTTTGACATAAGCAATCCTAAATTAATTTGATATCCTTTCTTAGTAGGTGAGAGAAAGGATGCACCTTGTTTGCCAATTGTGACACAAATATTTGGATGGACTGAAGTCTTCCTTGTAAACTTTGTAGTTGTTTTAGAGTTTTAGGAGGTGGCATCTCCAAAATGGATTTCACCTTCTTAGGATCCACTTTGATTCCTCTATGAGAGATAATAAAGCCTAACAACTTGCTTGATTGCACACCAAAGACACATTTCTTGGGATTCAACCGAACCTTCTACTTCTGCAATTTGTTAAAGATTGTGGTAAGGATAGAAATGTGTGACTCTCATGTCTTGTATTTGCCTAAGATATCATCCACATAATCTTCCATAATCACATTAAGGAGGTTATGGAAGATAGTTGTCATGGTTCTTTGATAGGTGACACCTGCATTTTTGAGATTGAAGGGTATGACCTAGTAACGAAACGTACCCCAAGGTGTGGTGAATGCAGTTTTATGTTGGTCCTCCACTACTATTCGAATGTGATTGTATCCATAAAAGCCATCCATAAGGGAATTAATCTCATATCCTACAGTCAAATTCATTATGATGTCCATGTTAGGAAGTGGAAAATCATCCTTAGGATAGGCGAGATTAAGGTCTCTAAAATTAGTACAAATACAGATGCCCCTAGAGGGTTTACCTACTATTTCAATGTTGGAGACCCACTCAGGATAATCTATGGGTCTGATGAATTCTACTTCACGCATATTTTGTAGTTAAGCTTTGACCAGAGTGACACTTTTGGATGCATCTTACATAATTTTTGTTTCACAGGTTTCATTTTTGGATTTACGACAAGGTGGTGTACAACCAGATTAGTATCGATCCTAGACATATCTTTATAAGTCTATGCAAATTTGATGTGTGCTTTCTTAAAAAATGCAATCATGGCTTCTTTTTCTTTCTCATCAAGGGAAGATGCAATGTAAGTAATCTTTGGATCTTCTTCTATACCAAGATTAAGTGTGACTGTATCTTCTATGAGGATAGAAGATTTCTCTAGCGGTAATGACATAAAAGGAAAGTCAACTTCCCCCTCCTCTAGCACCTCATAAAGGTTTTCACTAGAGGACACATCCTTTATTTTATATTTTTCTTCATCTAGAGGTGCCTCAAAAAGGTTTTCACCCAAGGATGTTTTATCATTTTTTGGATTTTCTTATTTACTTTTGAGACTAAGGGAGTTGACTTAGCTACTGAAGTAGGATTTCTCATTGTAGTGGATCTGATGTTCATTTTCTTGGATATTTCTTAGTCTGAAAAGTAATAGAACTTCCTCATCTGAATCACATATGTCTAAGGTAGGTGGTGAATCTTGTTGGTCCCAATCAATTAGCTCAGGGTTGGTAAGGAGAAGTTCATGTGAGGAAAGGTCTGATTGGGTGTTATGGAGGATACATATGTCAAGATCATCTTCAATGTATTGGAAAGGGACTCCAAAGAACTCTTCCTCAGTGTCTAAATAAGATTCGACCAAACAATAGTCCTTAGAATTATTTTTCTTAATCTCTATGGAACCCAATCCTTTTCCACAGGGATATCCAGTTGCTTTTGTGAGATTTTTCCGTCCATTTTCTTTTGCCCCAAGGCTAGTACCATGGTATCCCATGCTTTCAACAATGGGAGTGGCATTAATATATTTCCCCTTTGGGATATCCATAGGTTTATCTTCTTCATCATCAAATAGCCATGATAGGACATTATGCTCCATGTGTTCATCTGAAAGGGATCCCCAATGTTCAAATGTAGTTTGCTTGAATTTCATGGTTTCCTTATCTCCCTTAGGGAAGATTTGTGAAGGTTTACCATAAGATTTGGGGGAGAGGGGGAGCTGACCAATACACATGTAATTTGCAAACTTATCCTCGCACATACCTTGATCTATGAATCTAACCTTCTTTTCAGATTCAATAACCTTTTCCTTTCCTTTAGACTGGTTAGACATCCTTTCTTTTTCTTCAGAAGAAGTGGACTAGACAAGATTTTCTTGTGTGATAGGATGAACGTACTTGTTTAGTGGGCAATATTTTGATTTCTTACCTTACATCCTTTTGCAATACTGAAAGGGTTCATGGTCTCCAAGGATTGTTATTTCAGCTCCATGGTGTGGGAATTTTAAACATTAATGAAATGTGGATTAGACACCTGAGATAACGTGTATCCATGATCTACCCAAGAGAATGTTATAGGGTAGATCTAGATCAAGAATTTGATAGACTATTTCAATAAGGGTTGGGCCCACTTGTATGGGTAGTGCAATGAGACCTTTACTCACCCTTTCTCTATCATCATATGCTTTTATTGTGATTCTTTTATTTACATCAATAAGGTCTTCAGAAAGACCTATGTTGTGGATCATACTTAAAGTACACAAATTGAGATCAAATTCATTGTCTATGAGGACTCTTTTGATTTGGGTGTTATGAATGGTGAATTGGATATGCAAGGGTTTATTGTGGTGAGGATCAAGACCTTGGAAGTATTTGTTAGTAAACACTAGGTGTTTTTGGGTAGCTAAGTGTTTGATCATGTCTTGGAACTAGGATGCATTGATATTTTTAGGGACACAAGACTCAGTCAGGGAAGTTTCAAGGACCTCTTTGTGGATAGGGGAAGTATGTAGAAGCTCTAGGATGGATATTTTCATAGGATTCTTCTTTAATTGAGAAAGCGGGTTATAATTCGATGCAGGCTATGTCAATGTGGATGGTGAATCAAGTGGATCTCTAACAGGTGGATTTTCAGCAGCTTCTATGGTGACTCATGGATAGCGAGTGGTGACATTCCAATCAACACTCTTTAGGGTTAGTGTGTTTACATAAGCTTCAACTTGTTCGATGTGGCCACATAGTGATTCAAAACCAAAGACATTATTTTCTTCTAGGCCACCACAAGTATGTTCATCTCCTAAGATTTTATTTGTAGTGTAATCATAGGAAATGCCTTTGGATGATGATGCATTACTTTGATTGTTCTCTGGAAAAGGATTATAATACATTTTTAATTGGGCATTAGAGGTAGAGGCATTTTGACCTTCTCCCTCAATTTTGCCATCGTCAATCAAATCTTGAATAAAATGATGAAATTTCATGCATTTCTTAATTTCATGCCCTTTAATATGATGATAATCACAATATTCATTATCCTTATACCAATTTGGTTTCAGTTGATTGTCATAAAAAGGCCTAGTGTCAGGATAAACTATCATCCCTTGATCGACTAGATGTTGAAAGATGACATCAAGGGAGTCTGCCACCTGTGTAAATTTTTGTCATTGCTGCGGTCTATTGTTGTTATTATTGTTGTTGTTACCATTATAACATGAGAATAGGGATTCACGATAACTAGATCCTTGATTCCAATTCTGGTTGTTTGAATTATTCTGATTGCCTTGATTATTTTGATTATTCTGATTGTGATTGTTCTGATCATTGTTGTTATAATTACCTTGGTTATTGTTGTTGGAGCTTGAACATTTTGGATGTGTTTAACATCTTTCACTCCATCATTAACACCTTTGTTCTTATACAAGAACTTGGGTTTATCATTAGTGTTGTTAGATGAATTAGGGGTATAATGTTTAATGACTCCTTTCATCAAAAGTCCATATTTGATAGACTTACCCTTTTTAATGAGTGCCTCAAATGAGTCTAGGGCAACCATTTTCATTTGGAATGACATCTTTGTAACTAGATTCTTAGTGAAGATATCAATGAGATGTGAATCTGGGGATTTTCAAGGCATGTGATTTTTAAGATATCACCATCTTTGGAGAAAGTTAGCAAAATTTTCCCCATTTCTTTTTTTTGTGTTGCACAAGTCACTAAGTGATGCTTGGTGTTCGATATTATAAGAGTATTGTGCAACAAAATTCTCAGCGAGATCATGAAAAGTAGATATAGAACCGAGAGGAAGACTTAGTAGCCACTCTAGGGAAGGTCCACCAAGACTTATGGTGAAGAGTCTTAGAAGGAAATGATCATTTTTGAAAACTTCTTGAGATGCTACATAAAATTCCTTCACATGTACATGTTGCGCGGGTCATGAGTCTTCCTTGTATTTATCAAATTTTGGAATTTCAAAATTGGCAGGGAATGGTTGAATAGTGATTGATTTTTCAAATGAATAAGGACATATCTCTATGAAAGATAATTCCTTCTTCCCACCTTTTTGCATAGTCATCATCATGCTCTTAAGCCTGTCGATTTGTTGGACTAGTTCAGGAGGATTATTGTTAGCAATTGTATGAGCTTTATGTGTACCTCCTCCTACATTATGTCCTCTGAGAGGGGGAGGATTCATGTTATGTCTATGGTTGGTGTTGTTTATATGTGTAGAATTTTTATTTTTTAGGACTCCACTAGGCTTCAAGAAAATTGAAGTAAAGCATCGTCCTAAGGACCTTGGTTGTTGTTTTGGTCCACAACCCATGTTTAAGCCATCATTACTCACCCCATTGACATTGTTTGAGTTAGGTTTTCTTAGAAGATTTCGGATTTGTTTGAGTGTATCATGGGGAGGTTGATTCATATTATTAGATGTTGATGATATGACAGGTGATGCCTTGCCTTTGTTGGTTCGAATCAAATTATTCTCAAGCAAGGTTTCATCAAAATTGTCAAGAAGTGTGACACCCCTTTGAATAAGGTTCATGAAGATATTAGAACTATTGGCTTACATTATATCTTCCACTAGGCTCAAATTGATAGGATCATCAAAAAACTCTTTAGCTTGTGGATTGGCACTAAGACTTTCGGGTATGACTGTGTTAGATTCCATGTGTGGTTCTTCCTTGTCATTAAAGTCTTCCTGATAGATAGTCTCCTGATCATTATCCATGGCAAGAGATTCTTGTCTTAACTTTTCTTGTGATTAGGTAAGTACCATGCACAGGTGACCTTAGAATGGTTAGATCGAAGAAGGATGAAAGATTGATGAAACATGATGAAGCAAAGAAAGGATTTGATGAAATAGGAGCAACTTGGACTAGGTTTGGATTGGATTAGGAGGACTAGGCCTCAAGGATTGATTTTATTTTATTTGAGAGGAGCTAAACCTCAATGATCGATTTGATTTAATTTGGATTGATTTGATTGATTGTATTAAAGAAAAAACTAAGCCTTAAAGATTGATTCGATTTAAAGGTTTAGAACAAACCTAAGTGAAACAAGACCTTGTGATTGTGTAAACAAAGGATTGGATTTGATTTAAAATATTCTCTTATTTGGTGATAGACTAATGATCCCCAAACAAAATAGGATTGGATTAAAACTAATAGAGAAAGAATTAGTTCTCAAAGTAGCAAGGGATTAATGTTTGCATTGATTAAAGGTCTATGAGACACTATTGGATTGGTTCTTTCACCCTGTTGCTTGATTAAGGTGTGAAAGATGGACTAATTTGATTTTGATTTAAAGTCCAAGCTTCTGATTGATTCTCCTAATGTTTTGAAATGTGGATGAAGGAAGATGTGATTAAAGATGAGGAAAATGATGAGTGATTTTGAAGAAGAGTGAAGGTCAAAGGTACTCAATCATAGGATTCCCATGTGACAAAGGCCATGTTTACTTTGTTCTTGTAAACAAAATTAGTAGCCCGATTGCTATAGCTGATTTTATCAAACTTTTCACTAGCTTCAAGAGTCTTTTGGTTATATTTTGAATAGGATTTGTTGACTCTAGCCTTTATATCAGTGATTTAGTTTTCTTTGTAGACTTGGGAAACTAGAAGTTTTACCTTCTTATGTTTCCAACCATCAATCATGGCTTAAAGAAGAAAAAATGATATGGATTGTGATGACAAAAAATAAGGAGGATAATATCTTGACAGATCAAAGGATGTTCTTGGAAAGAATCGATTTCATGCATACATCAAACATTTGGGTTACAAGCACATTTGTCAAAAACTATCTTGTAAGGGATAAAGCAACCTTGCGGGATTCAAGTGTATGGGTTTGTTTTGCAATGGAAAGTAAAAAACACACTTTTAATCCCTAGAAGGAGATTGGTTGAGATTGAAAATCTTTTCTCACTGAATTAGCAACACACCCAACAACTCCTCAAAACACGGTCATCACTAAGCACACAATAGCTCTAGTCATGATGTTGTATTATCAAAGTGTTAAAGTTGATGGGGGCTTGATATGATGAGTGTCTCAAGGGGAGATTACTATTCTCCTTGCATAGATTATCAACCTTTTGGAGGTGAACTAGGTGGCCACTACTCTACAACTTTTAGTCAAGGCATCCATTCATGATCATCCCCTGTAGTCCCAAATTGCAAGATTGAGGCCTATAGCCCTACAAGTACTTCAACCAAATTAGTCCCACAAGAAGGATTTAGGTTGCTCGACCCTATGTGTGATGAAGCATATGTGAACACCAGAGTGTAAAAATAGAACTAACCATGCCTTTCGAGACTTTAATCTCAAGGATGTGTATATTTTTAGTGGGTGGAAGAGCTGGCGTCTACTTGAGCCCCATAATGCTTGTTTGGATGACAATACTACTAGTAGAGACCACTATCTTGAGTTTCTCATGAACCTTCCCTATTGAGTCTTCTAACATTCTAATTTTATCTTCTTTCTCATTCTTCATAGTCTAAACATCTTTAGCTACCACTTAGATGTGAGAAAACATCTTATTTGAACTATCCCTATCAATTCCATGTTTTGTAACATGTTGTGAATCATTAATCCTATTATTGAGATATTTGACATTATGTTTGACCATGATAGTTTTGTAACAATCCAATTAAAAAGCTTGGCTCAACCATCAAAAATATCCCTAAGCAACATCAAAATATCTATAGTTCCAGTAATAGGGGTCTCCTTCTTCACTTCAAAGGGAAACTCAATATGATATCCTGACACAAGGGAGAAGCAGGTACAGGGGCCTAGGGAACTCTCAAATACCAATCCTACTTTCATATTAACAACTCAGAAGCAACAACATAGAGAAGGAGAGAAGGAATACATGTATCTTTCATTTATTCATCAAAAATCATACACATTGGGCTGTAAGGCCTTCCCAGTTATGACCAAGACAATGAAATTCAATTACAGAATAGTCCTCATACATGTAAGGTTTGAAAATCTCAAATTCTATCTTCTTTACAAACTACTTAACCCTAGGACAACTCTACTTATTTATACAAGAGGTCACTAAACATGTCATCTCTAAAGATCCTTTAGATCCAACATTAGGGAAAGCAATGACCTAGATTTAGGTCCACACGTTTCCCAATGAGTGATCCCAACATTAATATCATGACCAAAAATAAATGCACATGTCAACCAACATCAAACAATTAACTACACTAGTTGGTGAACTAAAAAACTGAGCAACACCAAACACACCGAACCAACTCGGTAAAGGACAAAAAAATTGTAATCGATATTGGAAAAATAGTTAGCACTCCCCTCATGATTCGTGACATGGATTAACCACCTCTTGTGTCTTTTATAAGTCTAGTGGTTATATTAGGCATTAACAAGTTGATCTTTTGGCACAACAACAACCACTACTTGTAACAAGTGGTATCATAGATTGGTCACAGGTTCGAATCCCCTTGGGTAAGGTTGAGGGGGAGATTGTTGGAAAAATGGTCAGCACTCCCCTCAGGATTGGTGACATGGCTTAACCACCTCTTGTGTCTTCTATAAGTCTAGTGGTTGTATCGGGCATTAACAGGTCAATCTTTTCGTGCAACGACAACCACTACTTGTAACAGTTGAGCTCACCAGTGATCTACAAGAACACTTCATAGAGAGCTCAAAAGTAGTTATTGAGAAAATCAAACAAGCTACCAAGAAACCAAACAAACTCTAACATATTTTTGGTTGATCTAGGATTGCCATAAACCCAAGATGCTCTTGCATAAGATCCCCCTTCTATCTCCACAGAGACTACATTAGTATCATGGTTTTCTTCTTGGTGGACCACATCCTCATCTTTCATCATGACTTCCTCAATACTAGGGTCTTTAGCAACAACCTTGGAGATATTAACAACCCCCTTTCCCTCAATTGAAGATTTAAACACTTTCTTCCCTTTCTTAGCCTATTTTAATTACTTTCCTTTTTTAAGATTTAGAGGATTCTCCCACCTCAAGGGAAGGTTCCTTACGAGTTTTAACCCGGTCCAATCTCTATAAAATTTCTTCCCCTTAATGAGAAGGCCCCTCATATCCAAAATTAAGTACTCAGAGACCATAACTTCAAATTTGTAGGCAGCCAAAATTCCATCATTTCGGCCACCAATAAAATCTTTGGTGACCAAAAGGTGATAGCCATGAAGCTTTTCCAAATAGGGGGGTGAACCCTACAACCAAAAGCTTACTCCAAACAATGGGGTCTCTCCACCACTTTTTACAAGAGTTGTGCTCCATCTTATTCCTGTCCTTTCCTATTAAACAATTGGAAAAAGAGTGGACAAGCAATCCATAGTTACTCATCCAATGGTTAAAAATAGGGGATAGACAATGTAATAAATTATACCCAAAAAGTGTGTGGAGGTGAAAGTGAAATGACAAGTAGTAATGATGGACAAACAAATCTTACATAAAGAGCCCAAAGTGGAAACTGAACCATTACACCTCATGATGTCTTCTAGACAACTCAGTCTCTAGGTCCCAATGGATTGAAGATAGTGAGTTATTATGATGTTGTAGAAGATTACCACCTCAACAAGAGCATATGTCATAAAAAATGAGATACTTTTCTTTTGCAAGGTGTTGATTGTTGCCCCTACCAACAAATGTTACCTTTATAGACACTTAGGTCTGTGAAGTAGTGGGCAAGATGGTACCCCTCCCTATAGACATGGGAGATCAAATAATCTTCAAGGGTCTTAATCATATCCAAGCAATTGAGAATAATTCCTTTTATTGACCATCTGGGCTTTTGTTTACCAATTAAGCAATTTAAAATGTTGAGGGAGTTGCTCTCAGGTCACACCTTTCAAAAACATTTTGAAAGGGCTATATGGAGACCAATGTAGGCTAATTTAGCCTTGACAAAGTGGTTTGTTTGGTTTCCCAAAGGAAGGGTCACTTCCAAGACAAACCTACCATACCATAATATTTATGTTTATAATATTTCTACAAGTGAATTTGATAGAAATGAGGAAGGATAAAGGACAAACACAAATGACTAAAATTCAAGTGATCATGTTGTGAAGTTTGTATTGAATCTTGATGATTATGTGATTGATCAGATGGTTCCTTAGTGACTATTATAAAGGGATTTTGTTAAAAGTTTTTGTTACTTATTTTGAAACTTTGAATTTATGTCATTACTCTTTACTTACCATAGAATAATGCCTTGTTTGACACTTTGAAATTTACTTTTGCTTTTAGTTGTTGCTTTGTGAGAGCTTTGAAGTAATACCTTGTTTAGACCATTCAAAAATCAATTTTGCTTTTAGTTACTCATTGTGAGAGTTCTGTAAGTGCTTGCTCTGAGTTTGTGCATGCATTGAATGAAGTAGAAGAACAAACCACTACAAATATGCAATCTATTTTTTTGTAGAATATTTGGAGTCATGTGTATTTTCGTTATCAATAGACAATTAGGTATGGAAATTTTAATAGATGTTCAATTAATTTTGATAAAAATGAAAACTAGCTATTACCAAAATAGGCTTATTTTATAAAAAAAGCAAAATGGTCTTTGTTTTGATTTTTTACTTTACATTGTTGTAAGACATGTTAAGAAGGATGCAAGGAGAAATTTGTGATTTTTAAAAATTATTTTAAAATTATAGGGAGGTAGGATCATAGTATGAAATTAATTATAGGGGCAGGTATTTACACTTTTGGATATTTTTTGAATTAAAAATTATACAAAAGGCTCTATTTAAGTTTTTCACTTGAAATGTTATTAAATTCATTTAGGAAATATTGACAATCAAATAGTTTCATACATTTTATTTCAATTTTTAGTTCAAAGTTTTTATAAATTTTTATAGAAGCTTGAAAGTATCCAACTTGTTAGAAAATCACCCCTCACAATATAACATGTATTATGAAATTAATAACTACTCAATGTTTGAATCTATAAATATATCATTTTTGATTATCTCCAAATCAAAAATCAAATTAATTTATAAATTTGTTAAATATTTTAAAATTTAATCATATTTTACATAGATTTAAAAAAATATAAATATGCTAATAAATTGATTTAATAATGTAAAGACCAAATTTTACTAAATTATATTTTCCTATGATTATTTCTCACTAGTAGAAAATATCTTTATATTCATTTTCGGTTTTATTGTTTAAAAATCTATATACGTCACATCGTCTTCTGCGTGAAATCTAATCCCAGCCGCCCATTGCTAAATGGAATTCCCATCACCTATTCTCTTTACATCTCAGATGATCGACGGGCCGATTTAGATAAAATCACCCTCTCTTCAGAGCATAAACAGTCCTTAATTCTTTCACAAAATTTCGATGTCTTTCCATCAACCCAAATGAAAAAATCTTTCATACACAGGAAATTTTATAGAACTTGTGATAGATTTGTATAATTGAAAGTAGAATCCGGAAAAAATGGGGGAGGAGACAGCAGTACGTCTTCTTAGTTTTCTTCGTTGCAGGACATTTGCGGAATAGCAAATTTTACCAGTCTTTACAGTAATAATAAGCAGCAAAAACCCAAAAAATTCAGAGTCATGGAATTGCTAACCTCTGTTGGGCAGAAAACATCATTTATACCCAACTGTTGCAGGGCAAATAGATGTATAGTTCAGAGCGGAAGAAGAATTGCGAAGAGTTGCAAAGCCCGGGGCGATGTCCAGGTGGCAAGAGTAGCTGCCAGACCCTTTCAGGTGGACCTACCAGCGTCTGACACGCCAGCTGAGGGGAGCATTAAATGGGGTCATACAAGGGTGCAAGGGCCAAGGTCAGAGATGGAAGATGATATAGTATTGCGAGTGGAGGAGCAGGAGCTCAATGGGTTTACTTATGCTGCTGTCTTTGATGGCCATGCTGGTTTCTCTTCTGTTAAATTCTTGAAGTAAGCTTCAACATCCCAACCTCTGTTTTTGTTTTTTAAATCAGTTATGCCATGTTTTCCTGTACAAAAAGAAGGAAAAAGAGTTTTTATAAATTAAATGCCATGTTTTCCTGTCAAAAAAGAAAAAAATGCTAAAAGTGTTTTTAGTAAATTATCTGCCATGCTTTTCCACATTGAAAAAGATAGAAAACTTCTGATGAATAAATGCCATGTTTTTTTTCCACAAATAAGTTTTGATATATTAGATGCTATGCTTTTCTTCAGACATTTTTGCCCATCCTGATGATGGATACGATGATGTAAAATTTGCTACACATATTTCTCCAAAAAGCTTGGGAAATCACAAAAGCGAGTTTTGATAAATTATATGCAATGCGTTGAGAAACTTGAAACACTATAAATATTGAAAAGCAGGCTAGGACACAAGCCTAGGACCTTCTCATGAGTATGCTCATCATATCACCCCCTTTGTGGTTTGGTCTGTTGGCTTGTTTTTTCCAACATGATCAATTTCAACGTTTATTAATAGAAAATGTTTAAAGCACATCCATTCTTAAAGATTTAAAAAATGTTACCTTCCTATTTTAAGGTGTTTGAAGTTTGAACCCTCATAGGTCTTGTAAAAGCTTTTGGACTCACTTCTCTACAAATAGGAATCAAAAGAACACTAATGCTTGATCCATCTTCGCTTAAGGGAAAGTTCCTATATCCCAATCTCAGGCACCCACCCTTGTTCAACATAAAGGAAAACCATATTCCGGACCAAGGAAGATGATGCCTTACAATCTACAATGGAGAAGGAAAATGACTATATTTGAAATGAATTTAGATGAAGGAAGCTATATTCTTCCTCCAAGGAGCCATGGGAACCTAGTCATAGATGCCTTAGCAAGGGCCAAATCCGTTATATTGAAGTAATATCTTGTTATTACCAGCCCTTTTTTTGAAAATTTTAAAAATAAACTACAATGCAATGTCCTTATCACATTCTGATCACCCAGTTCTTGAGATGCGTAAGGTGAGAGCATAAACTGTATAGCAATTTGAAAGAAACACACTTGGCGGCAATGTCAGCCAAAACCTCACTTATTCAGTGGAGTGTGCTATGCAAGAATTAAAAAGAAAAACACTTAAACACTTATTTGGTAGAGTGTGCAATTACAATTAGCACATATACTTATCGCTTATTCAATGCAGTGTGCAATTGCATAACAACAATCGTTGTCATTTCCACTTATTTAGTGGTGAGTGAAATTACAACTGCCATAGCTACTTCCACTTATTTGATGGTGAATTTGATCACAATAGTCATAACCACTTCCATTTATTCAATGGTGAGTGCAATTACAAAAATTATGGCAACTTCCACTTATTTAGTGGTGAGTGTGATTATAACAAAATGCAAAATTGAGACCACTGCTGGACTGGTGGAATTACCATCCAGGTTATTACAAGGTTAGATCAAATGCCTTACAAACATAATAAAGAAAGATATACTGTTGTATGTGCTAATATAAAGTGCTGCTCATAAATAAAGACGGCTGCAACAACCCAAAATTGAACCAAATTGCATAGATAAACAAGTATTTGAATACCCAACATGAAATACACCTCTGGAAGATGAAACAAGACAGTTTGCAGGTCTGATGGCACTCCATTGCTACTCTCTAACTGTCATAATAGAACTGAACACACAATGAGAGCACACTGTAAACTGTTGATTACTGAAATTTGACTGTCTCAAAAATTATAAGATCCTTTAAAAGTGAAATTCACATTGCAACTCCTAAAGATCTGAAACTCATCTCAAACATCTTAAAGCTATATACATGAAATCTAACTTAAAGTATAAGGAAGAAAATATCCATATGTAAATGTCACTTAAAAGTTAAATGTTTATTTCATCTACGACCTCCCAATATGGTGTGGTCCCTTAAAGGGAGCAAAACCCTTCCTCACTTCATACACCTCCTTCACTAGCTAGGACGACCAACCCATGCAATGATATGACCTGTAAAAACTTCCCACTTCACTCCTTGCTACTTAGGCAGCAAGCTTAGGTATATACGTTTAGGTAACTATGATGATTTGCAGCAACACCTAAAACAAGATCAGAAAAATCTTGCAAGTATGGCCCATGAAGAAGTACGAATGTCATAGGGATAGTATGACTATCCCAACAACTCCATCATTTTAAAACTTTGCTAAAAATTAAACTTGCCAAAACAACATCAAACACTGTTTGCAATGAACTCATCACATCAAATGTACCCAATATCAACGACGAGGTTGGAAATTTCACTTGTAGGCATAAGTGTGGATCCCATATGAAACCACTAAGACTAGCTAGGGGGATTTCATCCCCAAAACTAGTATTTTCAAGAGGGTTTCATCCTCAGGAAAGTCAGAGTTGAACAAAAGCTCTATCAAATGTAGAAGCAAAAATAATATCAAGTCTAATTCCAACAATGACCTCTCAATCTCATATTATAACATTTTGGAGGGAAAATAATAATAAAATAATAATCTCCTTTTTTCCTCTACAAATTCTTTTTACAAAACAAATAATTCATTATGTGCAAAAGACCCTCTTGTGCCTAGGTGTCCCCCTATAGGCACAAATTAAAACATTTTTAAATAAATAAGTATATCTTGCTTTTTTAATAATTTCTCCTTAGGACAATGTAATGTCCTAAGGTAATGAAATTTCTTCCAACCAAAGTGCTTTCCAAACTCTTATACATGAGCTAGAGCAAGATGATGACACTAAAGGGGCTGATTTGAAGGACCAATCAGAAATTTAATTTCTAGATGAGGAATTTGGAGCTTGTAATTTGGAAGATAAGCTAAAAGTCACAGAGGATATGGTTGTTGCAACCTTAGCACACTTTGATTGTAATGTCCCCGTTTTTTCAGGCTCTTGGGATTAGCCTATCATGTGACCCTCATAGGCTGATGACGATGGACAAAGGGTCTCTTATAGTGGGCATCTACTTCAGGATTCAGTATGCTTTGGTTTGGCGTCATTTGGACTTCATTTGCTATAGTTTTGCCACGTTTACTATTTATAGTAAGCCTGATGTTGTTCGAGAAGGACCCTTTCTTTTTTTGGAAAGTGCATTTGTTCACGTGGGGAAATAATAGGTGTGACTCCTGTTTCAGACGACATATTAAAATGATAAATATTTTGGGAGTTATTATTATTTTGGTGGCCAAATTATTATTAAATCATTAAATGGCTTATTATAAAGTTATAATTTAACTTTATAATTTCACTTAAGTTGAGGGTTGAGGGTTGAGAGGCCATTTATTTAATTAATTCATGGAAGCCTAAGCCAAGGTATTAAATTAAAGTATTGGAGTAAATGAATTATTAAAAGGAAAAGTATATCTATTTATCCCACATTGGTAAGAATTGTGTCTGAGCTCTCACAAGAAAGAATAAAAAGGGACTTGAGAGCTCATTCTCAAATACCTTATGTCTTTTGTCAAAAATTGAAAAGTGAGAAATAATTTGTCCAAGGAAGAAATCAAAATTTTTCAAAGAAGCTAGGGTTTTCTATGAGTTTGGTCTTCAGATTTTGGAGAGAACTCATTTGATTCTTATGTGCAATGAATGGAGAATGTTCAGAATTTAATGTGCTGCTGGTTGGAAATTATTACATTATTTGATGAGCTGAATAGATCCGAAAATGGTGTTTTGAGGGTTTGACATTATCTCCTTGAAGAAACGTAGACTTCTTCAAGTTGTGGATGCACTTTGAGCTGGATAGCATATGCCAGCGAATTGTTGCAGATTACATTGTTTTTTGTGTCATTAAAGACTGCTGTACAGAATTGGTGATGATTGATTGGTTGCCGTACAGAAATTTGCTGGAGACTGTACTGTGTTAGTGGCGGCATAAATTTATAGAGGCCTTCGATAATATTGCTGGTGCTGCTCATCATTCAAGAGAGTGTTACATTTTGCAAATTTGGTGAGGTTGATAAAGTTGTGGAAGGCTGCGAATTGACTTGAGGTTGTTGTTTTTCTCCGTCAAGGAATTATCTTGTGTTGACAATCAACCATTTGAATCAAGGTGCTGTTATAATTAAATGCTTGTTTATTAGTTATTACAAATCTGAATTAAATCTTGTGAGCATTTGGAAATTAGAAATTGTTGTTGTTATGATTGTTTATGTTGAGAAGATTTATAAAATCCATATATGTTTTGAAAAAATACACAAACAATTGCAATTTAATTAGCCAAAAAGTCAGTTGGTTTTAGAGAGCCAGTTTGGCTCTTCACATTGATGATATCCATAAAAACATTGAAGAAACTATTTGGGAAGTTCAAATTGAGGAAAGGAATATCGAGTGGAATTAATAGTGCATACCTTCACACAATTAGAAAGGCACTGGAAAAGATAAAATCAGATTATTTGAAATTGCTCAAAGATGCAATTAAGTTTGCAAATGATAAAGAGAGGGAGGTAGATGATCTTTGCCTTCAGCTGAGTATGACACATTACTCATTATGCAAGGCTGAAAATCAGATTTCTATGGCAGCCACTCACAGTGAAGATGGTCTTAATTCTAAAACTAAGGAGATCATACAAATTCTTGAAGGGATCAATACCTTTGGTGAAAATCGAAGTGAGCATAGTATTTCTACTACTCCCTACTCAAATGAGACACATTATGCTAAAGAAGATCAAAAGGACCAGCAAGAAGTTAGACTCAAGAATTTTGATGGACAATGTATGTATGATGCTCCAATTTGCAGCAATGAAATAGTTGCTATAACAGATTCCATAGGCAGATTGCAGAGTAGTTTCAGCCAAGAGACTAAAATGAACACGGGTCTTCATAGGTTAGAAGAAGTTGTGCTTGTGAGGGATGAAGATATGATACAAGGGAACCACAAGAATTCTGATTTCTACATCAACAATTATATGCCTTCACAATGTCATGAGGTAACAATTTTTCCACATGAGGATGAGGATAAACCAAGTGATACTATTTCTGAAATTTCATTTGATGGTGATCATTTCCATGGTGAAGAGGTTGGTTTGATTGATGACTCCTGCAACGAATTAGAGAGTTTAGAGTTGTCTTTGATGAATTATGAAGGCAACTATAGCCCAACTTTAGGTTTGTTCCTGAATTCCTATAATATGGCAGCTGTTTATTTATTGGTTGGTGATTTTATCTTCATCCATACTTCAATTATTATTGGCCGCCTTGCTTGGTCTTCCATAGCATTTTCAGATTTGGCTTGGTCTACAAGAGTTATTGAGTTGCATGGGCATTTGCGGAGACATGACTACGTGTTAGATATGTTGGCATTATGCTTAGTTGTCATCATTGGCAAAAATCAAACACACCGGTCTTTAAGTTAGAGCAACAGTGGTGAACTGGTAGTTGTCCGAGTCGACAACCATCAAACTTACTAGGTAACTAGTGTACCTACACCGGTCACAATAATACTGGTCTTGTCCAACCGGTCCAATTGAACACCACAGGAGGCAGACGACTCAATCGGTAACACAACGGTTTTCCTTCAAAGTAGCAGATCTACCGGTCTGTGCTTTATAATCCGATCTGGTTTTTGCGGAGCGTTTTGAGACGAACTGGAGTTTTTCTGCGAGCATTTCGGGATGAATTGAAGTTTTGTATGCGAGCGTTTTGGCTTGATCAAGAGTTCTACATGCAAGACTTTCGGATCGCTTTCCAAAACCACACAGTTTTGGAAGAGTTACAGCTTGGCACCATTGTTCGGTGTGGTAATGTGGAGATTATTATATATACGGGTCATCGTGCATTAGAAGGTGTTGTTGTTGAAAATCAAGAGCGCAGAAAGAGAGAGCAGAGAAGAAGAGCCGAGTCTTCTAAGAAGGGATACAATCACCAAGAGTGAAAGACAAAGATTAAACAACCAAGTTGAGCGAGAAGAGAACAAGTATGATCTGATCGACATATTGAGTGTCTAAAGAAGATCATTTCTTTTATGGTGTGAAGCTCATAAAATCCCTTTATCAGGGTGAACCCTAATAGTTTCCATTGTAAAAATCCCTTTACCGGGTGACATCTTAATTGATGTTCTTAAGTCCTTTGGCGAAGCGAATCCTAACAGGGTCAAGATCCTAACCGATCTATAACAAATCCCTTGACAGGGTAGCATTCTAACTAGTGCTTTTGTAAGCCTTTAATAGGGCAGCTTTATTACTGCAGTAGTGAAGTTCGTGGGTTCTGTCCCACCGTGATTTTCTCCTTCTAACCGAGGGTTTCCACGTATATATCCTGTGTTAGCTTGTGTATGTGATTTCTGTTCAAGTTGCTTAAGCATTCATTACATTTTCAATATTACACAGTAGCTATTTTCAGTATTAACAGGATAAGAAAAAGAAAAAGATTAAATAAGTTAAATTGACTGATTCGCCCCCCCTCTCAGTCATTGATTAGGATTAACAATTGGTATCAGAGCCAAGTTCTCAGGTAAAGAAGCTTAACTACTTGAGTAAAGATCATGGAGGGTTACCAATACTAGAAGCAGTTAGAGGAAACACATGAAAGGATTGCTTCTCTTGAAAACAGGCTGAGAAGATCTCTTGCCAAGAGAAAAGAACTGGCTTTACAATTGAGTGAAAGTCAGGACACAATAGATGAACTATTTGGACAAAGTAGTTCAGATGAAGCACTCTTTGAACTCATGGAGAGAAACATGAACCTGACTGATCAAATCTCCAATTTGACAAGAGAACATGAAGGTCATGCTCTGAGGATGACTGAACTCATCGAAGCAAGCAGAAAAGCTAAGGACGAGAAAAATAGTGCTAAAGAAGCATTGCAGACTGCTGAGAGAGCGAGAAACCTTGCTGAAGATGCTCTAAGAGAGAGCGATGCTCTCATACTGCAACTACATGCAGACATGGAGGGCATAACTCAAGAAAATGCCATCATGCATGAACACTTGCATGATAAAGATGAAGCAAGTAAAGAAATGGCTGTTGAAGTGGAAAAACTTAAAACACAGCTGAAAACTCTTTAGGAGAGAAATGAAAAGCTCAGAACATACAATGAGAGTTCTGAGAAGCTGGATGAGCAACTGAAAGCTCAGAGAAGGCACAGGTACCCCACAGGACTTGGGTACATCGGCCAAGGCACCAAGGAAACCAGTGAGTCCCCAAAAGCCAAGGGAATCAAGGAGGACAAAAAGAAACCAACCAGAGAAAAAGGTAAAAGAGTCTCCAAGCCTTCTTGCAAACATTGTGGCAAATCGGGTCATAAATCTAATGACTGTAGGAATGCACCGGTGAAACCCTTCACCGCTAACAGTTACTGCAATAATTGTTTTAAGTATGGACACAAGACCTTTGAATGCAGTCACGACCAAACAGTGTGTCCAGTGGAAGCAGAGGAAGCTTCAAAGGCTATTGCTATGCTTGCAATAAATTTGGACACGAGATTGAAGAGTGCAGGTCTACTACCATGGCATTCAAATCTCCACCGAGAACGGTATTCCATAATAGGAATGCAAACCAGGGCACATCTACGTGTGCTACGTGTGGACCATCAGGGCATAGAGCTACTGAATGCCATTCACCCATGGACAAAGGGAAGAGAGTAAATCCATGGAAAGGAATTGGGATGACTTGTTACAATTGTAACAAGATTGGGCATTTGGCCAAAGATTGCAGGAACTGGCCAATGAACAAGGGTAAAGGCCAAGTTAAATCAGTCAAGAGGAATGTGACTCCCAATCATAAGGGAAACACAAGTGAAGAGACCAAGAAAGAAGTGAAGTAGATATGGTCCAAAAAGGGGACAAAGAGCTCTGAAGGAGAGAAATCAGAGACAAAGTCATCATCTACCGATGATGATATCTCTTCATCAAATTAAGCCAATTGGGCTTAAGGGGGAATAGGTAGAAATGCTATTGTCCCCGGAGCAACTGGTGAGATTTAATCTCACTAAGTGGAGGTTGCTACTGAGAAGCACTCACTAGTCTGAGACCAAAGAACCGATCAAAGGAGTAAGTTGTGTGGTTTGGTTAATTATCTTCTCAATGATGGGATGATGTTATACGTTTGATGTTTCAACTGAGGATGTCACGGTAAACAGGTAACGCATTGTTGAACCGATTGATAAAGGTAAAGTTAGGTAGGCTAATAAATACGGTAATTGTTAACAAAAGTTACCATTTGCTAATTACCATTGTGACTTGAGGATATAAAAGGGAAAGAGTATTACTCATTTCACTTTAATCTTTCTATCTATGTTCGCAATCCTTGCGTTTCAAATTCCACGAATTCAACAGAGCCTTGTGTGTATTCTCATACCAACGAAATGGCATCATCATCATTTGTTGCAACTCTTTTTGACATCAATCAACAAGAGCAACCTGAATACGAGATTATGCCAGTTTAGAATAGGTCTAATAATATGGCTGGAGCCCTATCATCAATTCCAGATGGCGTGCTATTGACTGAAGGTGTAATTGCCTTCATTCATTGCAAACAAGAGGAGTTGGGAGAAACTTTCATACAGAGCGAATTTCTAGGGCTTTGCAAGGATAGAAAGCTTAAGGTGAAATACGCTCGACTAGAAGCGTTTGGATTGACCAATGGGGTCAAATACCCTACTATATTTCAACCTGACTAGATTCGATTGGTACTCAGTCGAGTACACGATCTAGGAATGTGGCTGGTAAAAGGTGTTGTTACTCCAATTACAAAGGAAGACCTGAGGAGAGTAACCGGGTTCAATGCCACAGGGGAAGCCCTTATCCTAAGAATGATCGCCAACAATGAAGTCACTCGACTCACTAAGTCTAGGTACGAGAGTCGTATGATGACTGTTACAGACATTGAAGATGAAGGTGTCCGGTTCGCCGCTGCGGTGATCGGTTACAAAGTTTATCAGTCAAGCAGTCTCAACAACATACTTGGTGGTGCTATTCATGTAGCTCACAGAATCATGCACACCAATGCCCAATACGACATATGTGCTATGTTGAGAAGTCAAATATTTGAAAACCTGAAGAAGCTCGGAATGGTTAAGAAGAAATTCCTGAAGTATGGAACGTTGATGGTGACAGTCTCAACCGGTGCTGAGAGGGGAGGGGTGAATTAGCACCTCTAAAACTTTTTCTCACTAAATCCAGTGAAGTAAACTTACAGCACAAAAGGCAAGCAGATTTAAGCAAATAATAACAGTAAGTAAACAATCACAAAGTGACACCAGATTTATCACGTGGAAACCTGGTTAGGGTAAAAACCATAGTGTGAGGAGACCTCACAAATTTTGTACTCTCCTGGAGTATGCCCTGTTAAGAACCTTTCCGGTTAAAGGATAAAAATGCACTTGTTAGATGCGACCCGGTCAAGGGATTTGTTACAATAAGGTGTGTTAGGACTTGCCTGGTTAAAGGACTTTAAACACCTTAAAAGATGTCACCCGGTTAAGGGATTTTGATACAAGGGACTTGTTAGAGTCCACCCAAATACTGGGATTTGTCTATTGTAGTTTGCTAGAAAACAATAGAAGTGTGATCTTTACAGATGGCTTTGCTTAGCCTGATAAGATCTCTATTTGTGCTCAACTAAGAATCATCACAGGTCGCCGCAGGTGTATTCTCATCTACTGTTGTGCTGCTTTGCACAATTGTCTATCTCTCTTTCTCTATTTTCTTTTACCCCTGCTTCTGTAGCATATAGGTTCACTCTTTTTCTTGGCAGAATGAAGGCAACTCTTATTCTCAACAGGCATAAGAATATATACAGTTTTGTTGCCCTAACTGCACCTCAAATGCATGACCTAATCCTGAGTTCTTACGAATACATCACTTAGTGGAGTATTGGTTCATTGAGCAAACATCCGATGCATGCTCTAGCTTTATCCGCTTCATGAAGAAAACAACAGTTGCGTGTCAGGCAACCTTCCTTCATAGGAGATAACACCTTGATTTAAAGCCACTGAATCCGGCTTTAAATCCTTTAGTCGCGCCTCAAGAAACCATTGATTCCGGCTTTAAATCCTTTACCTGCGCCTCAAACCGATCACCAAGACAACTTAAGATCACCCGAATTTACTGCAATAAATCCCGGTAGAAAGAACTGGTTTAGTTGACAGTTGACTATGACTTCCTCGGTTCATACCGGAGTCTTATAATATATCCGGTTGAGTCCTTCGATCTGTTGCAGTCTCTTTCTTGTCTTACTGGTTGCATTGTCCTCGGTGTGCTTCCTCTTGTGTGGATTACCGGTTGGGAAATCGGTTTAATAAGGTGATGTCTGATTATTTCCAAGACTTTCAAACAAGAATGCATCAAAGGGAAAGGATTCCATCTACAATTGTAGATGAATACAAGGATGATGTTTGTTTCCTTGTTAGCACCGATCACTGTATAATCCAGGCTGTTGAGCCAAGAACTCAATTTGCACCGGAACTAGGCTATAAAATTTCATCAAAGACTGCCAAAGCATATGCCGAGGCACTTCAGGAGAGTAACCTAGATCTTTCAGCCAACCGGTTCGGCACTCATGATGAGATAAGTGCAAATTTGAAGAAGAGTGCACCTTCAAAGACAACAAAGAAGGTAACTACTGAACGGTCTCCTACACCGAAGAAAAGAAAGGTAACCATGCCATAACCCAAAGTTCGAAAGAAGAAGGCGCGGTCAGTTACAACCAAGAAATTACAAGAAGAAAACTCAGAAGAAACCGAGACAGAGCAGACCGCCACTTACATAAGAAGAAAGAAGACTGAGAAACCAGTAAAGGAGGAACCAAAAGCAAGAAAACCAACCATTGATGAAATGGTTGAAGGCATAAAGACAACAGGTGGATTGGGAACTATTGAGAGAAGATACAATTTGGCAAATGATGAAGACAGAAGGAAAATAGAAGATGCTGTAGTATACAACCTACACAAGTTCAAAAGAACGCCTATTGAGATTCATGGCTCAGTTCCTGCAGAGTTACAAGAGCTTATTGAAGGAAGATGGAAATCCTCAATAGCAAAGGAGAAAGAGCTCAGAATCAAGGCACTGCTGGAAGTGCAAAGCCACTTGAGCCTACAAGAGGCAACCAATCAAGTAGAGGCATACAAACAAAGTTTTAAGATCATAAAAAAGATTGGTCAAGTACTAATTGGAGAAGTTGATGCGGTTCATGAAGGAGTTGCAATTTGGACAGCCATTCTAGAGCAGCAACTCAAGGCTAAAGATTAATGTCAGAAGTCCTCACTAAAACCAAGAAAGGACATCAGGAGAGGCTAAGGCATTCTGGGCATTGATACACTGGTCCACCAAAAGCCAACAATAGAATTGGTTACTTTAGACATCATTGAAGACACCGGTGGTGATCTAACTCTACCAACTATTCTAGCATCTCCAAAAAAAGGGAAGGCTAAAATCCTTACTGTTGATGACATAGTTGATGAAATATTAGATTTTGGTAAAGTTAGCAATGTTGCTAATGGTTCAGTGCCTTAGGTACTGATGATAAAGCCAAAATAGAACTAGCCCTATTAGAGAGTTTTCTTGATTTCAACCGGGGACCAAAGGATTACAGATCCATCTTCCTAGCTGAACTCAATAAAAGGCTACTAACTAAATGGAGAGGAGGAGCAAAAGATGCAAAGATCACAAGGGAAGTTCTAGAACAAGTAGAACCAGGTTTGGATGAAGAAGAAACCAAAATTCTCATTGAAGCAGAAGTATTGAACCTGGATTCTAGAGATTGAGTGGCCAAAATCATAAATGGCCAAGAACAAGAAGTGTATGAAGAAATAGTGAAATTATGGAAAAGTCATGATTTCACCACTCCAGCAAAGAGGCAAGAGACACTGGCATTGGAATAGGTATCTATAGAGACACCTCATTCAACAGGTCCTCAGGATACATTTCAAGTTCAACAGGCAAAGGACACGGTCCTACCTGAATAATTCACAATTAGTGAACAAGTCACAACCGGTGATTAGGACAAAACTAGTGATTCAAGACACAACCTGTGAGTAGACCCCAACCGGTGTATAGGCTACACCAATAAGACCAATAGGACAAGAAACAGGGGAATCATCAGCAAGGATAGCTAAAGGAACAGATACTGATAAAGTAGAGACAACCAAAGTTGCCCAATAGTTCGCCGAAGAGAAAGAAGTAGAGACACAGGCCGACGAGGTCAATAGAGAAGAAGCGCAACAGACAGACAAGGTAGAGGAAGAAGAAGAGCAACAAATAGAAAAGGTAGAGGAAGAAGAAGAGCAACAACAAGAAGAAAAGGTGGAAGAAGAGAAGCAACCACATAAAGAGCTAGAAAAGGGCGTTAAATAGAAACAATCAACAGGTGTACCAAACTCATCTTCATTGAAAAGGAAGCTATCATTTACAATAGACCCTGCTTCCAAGAAAGGGAAAGTAGAAACTCCACCAATAGGGGAATCATTGATAGACATCAGCAAAATGTCAACAAGGCAATTCAAGCTGCTCACAAAGAGGAAACAAGATATGGTTCTCAACAGTGTAAAGAATATTCTGTATAATTTTGCTCCTGATGCAGATATTGATGAAGAAGAACCTATCATTGATCAACTAGAAATTCTGGCACAAACAATTGGAGACGACATAATTGATCCAAAAATTGTAGCTATAGATCATTATGAACAAAAGAGAATTAATATTTTACATGACCAGATTGAAGCAATCGAAGGAACTGTGGCTACTAGCACTGGGGAACTAAAGAAACAAGTTCAAGAAGCTAGAAAGTTAATAACAGAAACTTCAAATTTTGAAGATTTTGTAAAAGATATCACAGAGAGAACTAATCGGACAACACAAGAGCTGAAAGAAACAACATAACGTTTCAATCCAAAGACCTCTTTAGCAATAGAGTACAGTCGTGAGCTAACCAGTTTAGCTCTCACACTAAGAAAAGCATTCGAGGAGCATACAAAGAGAATCCAAGATCTCATTGGATTTCAGCTATACATAGCTCCAACTTTTGATATGATGCAGAAAGTAGCAAAAGATGCTGACACGCTTCTCAGTGAGCCAGACTACAAGACGATTGAGGACACAAAGAACCTAATTGTCTCTCTACAAGCAATGAAGTATAACCTTGACCAAGTCATAGCTTCCTGGAAACCATTCCTCGTTTTCGCTAGGAAAATCTACAAGGATATCTTCAATTGGCTTCAGATATGAGTTTTTCACACCCTTTGTCCCTTGAGGCAAAAAGGGGAAGATAATTGGAAGATTGGAAGGGTTATGTCAGTATGGTCAGTAGAGACGGATACAATAGAGCCAGATACAGGGGAAGTAATGGTAGTAAATACACTAGTTCGCAGGGGAAGTATTAGTTTACACCAGTTGACAGGGGAAGTATCAGTTTCTACCAGTTGACAGGGGAAGTATCAGTTTACAGGATGATACCTGATAGGGGAAGTATTGTGTTGAGAGCTTCAATTGTATATACTCCTTTGCAGGATGATATGTGTTATGATATGTTTTGCCACCAATGCCAAAGGGGAAGATTGTTGGCATTATGCTTAGTTGTCATCATTGTCAAATATCAAACACACTGGTCTTTAAGTTAGAGCAACAGTGGTGAACCCATAGTTGTCCCAGTCGACAACCATCAACCTACACTGGTCACAATAATACTGGTTTTGACCAACCGGTCCAGTAGAACACCACATGAGGCATATGACTCAAGCGGTGGCACACCGGGTAGTAGATCTATTGGTTTGTGCTTTATAATCCGATCCGGTTTTTGCTGAGCATTTTTGGGATGAACTGGAGTTTTTCTACGAGCGTTTTGCTTGATCAAGAATTCTGCATGCAAGATTTTCGGAACGCTTTCTAGAACAACGATGTTTTGGAAGAGTTACAACTTGGCGCCACTGTTTGGTGTGGTAATGTGAAGTTCATTATATATACGGGTCATCGTGCATTAGGTGTGTTGTTGAAAATTAATAGCGCAGAGAGAGATAAAAGAGCAGAAGAACCGAGTCTTCTGAGAAGGGATACAATCACCAAGAGTGAAAGACAAAGATTAAACAACCAAGTAGAGCGAGAAGAGAACAAGTATGATCTAATCGACAAATTGAGTGTCTAAAGAAGATCATTTCTTTTATTGTGTGAAGCTCATAAAATCTCTTTATGAGGGTGAACCCTGATAGGTTCCATTGTAAAAATCCCTTCACCGGGTATCTTAATTGATGTTCTTGAGTCCTCTGGCGAGGCGACTCCTAACAAGGTCAAGATCCTAACCGATCTATAACAAATCCCTTGACAGGGTAGCATTCTAACCAGTGCTTTTGTAAGCCTTTAACAAGGAAGCTTTATTACTGCAGTAGTGAAGTTCGTGGGTTCTGTCCCACCATGGTTTTCTCCTTCTAACTGAGGGTTTCCACGTATATATCCCGTGTTAGCTTGTGTATGTGATTTCTGTTCAAGTTGCTTAAGCATTCATTACATTTTCAATATAACACAGTATTTGTTTTCAGTATTAACAAGATAAGAAAAAGAAAAAGATTAAATAAGTTGAATTGACTGATTCACCCCCCCTCTCAGTCACCGGTTAGGATTAACACGTTTCTTATAAACTGTTATATTAAATGTGTACAAATATTTCCTAATGTCTATAGACGTGAACAATTTTCTTTGAACCAGTATCCTTTTTATTCATATCATCATTTTTAACTTACATTTTTTTATTGTTATAGCAACCAAATCACCATTGAGTATAGAGATGATTAATCAAGCTTTGAACCGGTACCTTTTCTATTTATATAATTATTTTTAAACTCTTTATTTATTTTTATAGCAATGAAATCACCATTTAGCATATTGATATTGTTTATATATATATGACAAAAATAAAATAATATGAATTCCAAATGGACTTTCCCTCGGCATGTGTGCTACATTCTTCTTCCTATATACAAAAAAAGGAATGAACTAAGGAGCTCCACAGTGAATGGTTATCAGGCTTAGGGGGCTTGAATGTGGAACAAAATCTATGGTTAAGTGTGTTTGAGCCAGAATAGTAATGGGATGGGCGATCTCCCAACAAGTTCCAGTGGTTCAATATGATCACCTTCTTCGGAAAATTTGACTATACCTGATATCACTAATTGATTTCATTGGTATCCATAGCATACTGTTAATTTGTAAAATTCACGGCGTGGTATTTCATTTTCCTTTTCGTTTGCATTATTTTCTTATGCTTCTAATCTCCACCATAGCTGCTTGTTACTTTTTGATGGGGCAAGTTTGAATTATTTTCAATTCCTCCTTTGTTAATTTATGCGGAATTTCTAAATCTTTTATAATTTTGGATGTGATAGTATTCTGTTTTGATCATTTGCTTTGTATGAATATCCAGGGAAGAATTATATAAAAAATGTGCAGAAGCCTTGCAGGATGGCTTTCTTTTAGAGTCCAAGGATTTAGATGCTACAAAAGAGGCACTAGGAAAAGCATTTTTAGAAGCTGATAGGCAGCTCTTGTCCTGGTTTGTATGTACCACTCATTTTTTTACAGTGATAAGATCATAAAATATTTCTATGTTAAATTTCACTCTATATGCGACAATTTCATGTGTTATCTTTAACAAAAAAGTGTTTGATTTATATATGCTTCTGAGTTTCAGACCCTAATATCTGTTGATTAGGATCGAAGAAACAGGTGATGATGTTGAATCTGGCTCAACGGCAACTGTTATTTTTGTAGGAGGTGATAGATTAATAGTTTCCCATATTGGTGATTCTTCTGTGGTAGGTTACTCATTAATAGTAATTTGATTGATTCATTCTTGTATGGAAATCATTCATACTCATATTTCTAAACTCCAGTTGAAGAAGTATTTATCTTCCATTAAAGGAGTAACTATCTAGAATATAACTCAATCTCCAATTTGAGTGTCATTTTCTTTTGGATTTTTTAATTTATATAATTCATTTGGAGGTAACATTTTTTTTGATGCAACATTGTTTGAGTAGGTAATAAATTCTGTCAGAAATTTTAAATTGTTAGTTTAGTAGTTCTGATTTTGATTGATTGTTTGACTGGTTCTAGGTGATATCACGTTCAGGAAAGGCAGTGCAGATTACAAGTCCTCATCGCCCATATGGAAACAGCAAAGTTTCTCTTAATGAAATTAGACGTGTAAAAGAAGCAGGTGGTTGGGTAAGTGTTTAGTAATCAATGGAATCAATCTATTGGGAAATGTTGATCTCAATGTTTAGGAACTGCCCATATATTGTACAAAATGTAAGTATACCAGCATGATTGAAAATGAAAATATCTAGTATAAGTTGTACACAGAGGCATGACAATGACACATACATAATCATATTAAAATACGGTTCAGGATAAGTTTTTTGTAATGTCCCCTTTTTGGGATTGCCCTAAATTTTGCCCTAGAATCACAAATTCCATTAAAATGAAAATTGTTAGATGGTTAGAGATATAACATTACCACTTAAAATACCTTTTTACAAGGTAAATCCTGATTTAGGTCCTGCAATGTTAATGTTTTGAACCAGAATAGCATAACATGTATAACAGATATCTAAGAACACAAATAACATATTGATGCAATTATTTATCCTGGGAAAACCCTCCACTTGAGGGTGAAAAACCTAGCCACACCAAAAGAGATTCCTTTATTAAATAATCACCAAGTCTGAATACAAAGCTCACAAGCTTAACTAAAGAATTGAATCCTTCTCTGAGATTGTTTCTCCTTAACAATCACACATAGAATGCCTTATAACGATCTTGATACCATATACAACAATAATGCCTAATGACAAATACAGAGAATAATCTCCACACAGAATGTCTCAAAAACCAACTTGAACAATAGTTGCACTCCTCAAAACAGAAAATCACCACACTAACCACTCTCCCGAACGAGCTCATACTAAGCACACAAATCCGCTGAAGGAACACGGGAATACCAAAAAGAATATGAAACTGAAGTCATTTTGTCTTCCATCATGAATCGACGACAGTAATTACAAATGCCATTACCTATTCTTCTAAAGTCACAATGACTTTTAATCATCGCCATCAATGACGGGATTCAACACATATAAATAATCAATACAAATGAAGATGAACAGATGAGATAAAAGAAACTGCCACCGACAATAGAAAAGGATCAAACCATATTAAATTTGCAATCCCGTGGCACAAGAATGATCTCCGGTAACAATGAAGAAGCCATTTCATAATCATATAGAGGAGATGATCACCATAGATGATACCAATAGACATGATGATGATAAATAGCTGAAGCTTGACAATATCAATTGAATGAGTCTCTTCATATAATTCTTCATAAAGAATACCATCCACAATTGAGAAATTTCTGCAATCTCAGTATGCATCGCTGAGAATATGTATCGCACACATACAACCTGAATGAGATGGAGTCATCACAGGTATGACAAATGTCTCCTGTAGCTACAAACATTAACACTCCCTCTTAGCAAAGGAGATATTTTTCCAGATTCTCATGTCATGGAGTCTCTCAACATGACAGTCACAATGGCTACACCCATTGAAGGAAACCAAAACTTTATCACAAAGTCTCTCAACGCGATAGCATCATGGAGTCACTCAACATGATGTTCACCATGGCTACTCCCATGTGTGAAATAAACACAAGCTCTCATCACGGAGTCACTCAACGTGATGTTGTCATGGAGTCTCTCAACATGACATCCACTATGGCTACTCCCATGAGTGGAAAGAGCAACAAGGGCTTTCACCTCAAATTTCTCCCTCTCAAAGAAAAATGCATTACAAGGGCTTTCACCTCAAATTTCTCTCACAGAGAAAACTGCATTACAAGAGCTTTCACCTCAAATTTCTCCCTCTCAAAGAAAAATGCATTACAAGGGCTTTGACCTCAAATCTCTCACTCAGAGAAAAATGCATTACAAGGGCTTTGACCTCAAATCTCTCACTCTCAGAGAAAAATGCATTACAAGGGCTTTCACCTCAAATCTCTCACTCTCAGAGAAAAATGCATTACAAGGGCTATTCCCATTGCTTTTGAGAGTAGGAAGCTCCGTGGAGTGGAGAGGAGCTATTCCATCTATGACCAGGAGATGTTGGCCATTATGTATGCATTGGCCAAGTTTCGGTTCTACCTAGTTGGAGGGAAGTTTGTGATCAAGATTGATCACAACAACATCAAATACTTCATGAGCTAGCGTGACTTGAATGATAGACAACAGAAGTGGATTACGAAGTTGCAGGCTTATGACTTTGACATTGAGTTTGTCAAAGGTAAGAAGAATGTGGTGGCAGATGCTTTATCCAAGAGACCTCATATTTGTGCTCTACCTGAGATTATAGGAGATTGGAGAAATAAGATTACAGCAGAGTATGCAAGGGACACTTGGGCTTTTGGGGTGATTGCAGGTACCATACAGGATGATCTTTATGTGGTGATGGATGGATTGATCAGGTTCCAGGATAGGATATATCTGATTCCTTCATCACATTTTAGAGAGGTAGTACTGAAGGCGTTTCATGATGCACCTACAACTGGACATCCAGGGGTCTTTAAGACATACAGGCAGATCCGTGAGCGGTTCACATGGAGAGGGCTCAAGGATGATGCTTAGAGGCATGTCAGGGAGTGTGCAGTTTGTCAGCAGAATAAGGGGGAGCACACATATTGTGCAGGGTTGTTATAGCCTTTGCCCATTCTGGATAGGAAATGGGAAAGTATTTCCATGGACTTCATCACCGGGTTACCACGAGTATAGGGGAGAGATTGCATCTATGTGGTAGTTGACTAGTTGACGAAGTTTGCTCACTTCTTTTCTATTCTGTCCACCTAAATAGCATCACAAGTGGCCGATCTTTTTTTCAGAGAGATATTCAGGTTACATGGTCTGCCTAGATTCACTCTCAGTGACTGGGATAGTAAATTTATGAGTGCTTTTTGGCAAGAGTTGTTTGGATTGTGTGGCACAGATCTTACACCTAGCACTAGTTATCATCCGCAGACAAATGAGCAGACGGAGATTGTGAGTAAATGGGTGGAAGGATATCTGAGGAACTATGTGACTGCACAAAAGAGAGCTTGGGTCAGATGTCTACATTTGGGAGAGTACTGTTATAACACCACTTATCATATGTCCATCAAGATGACTCCTTTCATGGCACTGTATGGTTATGAAGCACGTAGCTTCATGGACCTGGTTTTGGGGGATAGCAGAGTGCCCAAAGCCAAAGACTTCTTGTAGGATAGTCAAGATATCTTGAGGGTGCTCAGGGAGAATATACAACAGGTCCAGAATCAATAGAAATTGTACGCTGATTAGTACTAGATAGAGTGTAGCTTTGAGGTTGGGGATATGGTTTACATGAGGCTACAACCATACAGACAGTCATCGCTCAAGAAGACCGAAATAGAGAAGTTGAAGCCTAGATTTTATGGTCCCTAGAGAGTGACTCGAAGGGTGGACGAGTTGGCCTACGAGATTGAGCTTCCAGAGGGCAGTCAGGTGCATAATGTGTTTCATGTGTCGGAGCTTAAGAAAGCCATCGGTCAAAGAGTTGTGCCTTCTGTAGATTTTCCACCATTGGATGAGGAGGGGAAGCTCGTATTGGTTCCCGAGGCTATCCTGGACACCAGGGAGAGGACTCTCTGGAATAGGGTAATTAAGGAGTATTTAGTCAGATGGAGAGACTTGCCAGAGGAGGATGCCACTTGGGAGAGTGAGCAGGTGCTACAATAGACGAGACTGAGATTGCTCGAGGACAAGCAATTTCAAGGGGGGCGGACTGTAATGTCCCCACTTTAGTAGTTGTCCAGCTATGTGACCGTTAGCCTAGTTTTGCGTGGTCCCCGAGGCTAACGAAGGGTTCAGTGGGATCCTGAGATGTTTTGGCCTAGTCATTTCCAGTTTGGGCTAGAACGGAGTTGATTTACATGGTTTCAGGAAAACTTACTATTTTTAGTAAGTCAGCAGGGCATGGGAGATGTCAGATTTAGTGATTGGATTTAATGCTCCTCGATGAAAGCTTTTCGACGAGCTATCACTCGTATTATTCCGAGCCTGATTACTATTTTATTTTAATGCATAATGCATGAAGTTTATTAAAGTAACATTCAAATTAAATGTTAAAATAATAAAGTGTTACTTTAATATTATTTATGTTGGGTTGTGTGTTTGAGAAGGGAAGTCCAAGGGAGACATTAGGTGTTATTTTATATTATTTTATTTTAGAACACTTTATCCCACAATGCTTGTGAAAGTGGGTCGACCCTATGAAGTGGAAATAAAAGGGGAGCTTGTGGCCATTGTTCAACATGTTGAATATGAGAAGAAATTGACTTGTGAGTTGCAGATCCGTTCTTGGCATTAGAGGATGTCTATCCTCTCTTGTGACATTCTAGACGTCATTCCCTTGGGGTTTGGCCTTTGGAATCCATTGCTATCATCTTCATTATCAAACAGATTGGGTTCATTTCCAGCTACAGACAGGGTTGGTGATTTGTTCATATCTTCTTCACTACTTGTCCGATGCTTACGCCACTTTGAGGGGATGTTTTTATGAAGATATTGGACCAGCTGAAGACAAATTAATACTGTAGCAGCATTGTAGCGCGGGCACTATTCACGCCACTGTAGCAGCGAGATTAAAAATAATTGCTGGAGCATTATGTCAATAATGTTGGAGTAATTAGTGAGTTGAGAATTTGCCATGTATTTGATTTTATTAATTCTGAAAATAACATCTTATCAGCAGCAGTTCAATTTCCAGTTTGCATATTATTGTAGTTTCTTTCTTGTTCATGTTGTGTGATTCCAAATCCATGCAAAGACACAAACAAACAAACAAACAAACAAACATTTCATTTCCAGAGTTATAAGGGGTTTAAAATATAAAACGGAGAAATAAGGAGTTGGATGCAAACTATTTGACATAATTCCTATCAGCAGTTGGGTTAGTTTTTGGGCATTTAAGGGTGTCCATTACATGAAGAGTGTGTGGCGACCATTCTTGACTTTATCAAGCTATCTTGGAGATATCACTTGCTATTTGGAATTTCTGGACATGATGCCATTCTTTTTGCATTTCTAAGCCTTGGAACTGGCATTTGGAAGCAGTTAACAAGCTACAATAGTGAGGACAAACCTGGAACACCATTTCAAGTCATTCAAAGGATTGTTGGAAGACATTATATCTAGTTTGCATGCTGTTTCAGTATGACTGAGGAAATCTGTAATAACACATCCCAAAACATGGCTTTTATTGTTGATGTTTGGTAGCTTCAGTCGGATAAACCTATGAGACAATACTTTTGTATATATATATATATATTTATTATATATGAGATATAATTTATATATATATATATTCATTATATATTGTTAAGGTTTTTAAGATCGTTTCAAATGTAATAGCACTCCTAATTGTATGTGTTTTCCAAATGCAACAATCTCTTGCATTTATATTGAGAATGAGCCAAGAAGAGACATGTCCCTTCATGGGACATGTCTATTCATTATTATGTAATTAATATAATGACAATTATGATTACACACACACACACATATATATAATATCTCTTGAGAGTTATATTAATTTCTCTAATATTTACATAATAATAATATTTATATATATATAATATATTTAAGTATATATATACATCTCATATATACTAAAAATATATATATATATCTTCACTAGTATTGACTTATAGTGTTTATTTGACTGAAGCTACAAAACATCAACACTCCCTCTTAGCCAGGGAAGATTAAACACATGATTAGGATCAGAAGATATCATTTACCCTGATATCAGAGATATGGTCTGACTAGGAATATCAAGTTGCATGATATTCATCATAACTCATAGATTCATAAGAATATCATCTCATGATATTGAGAGCTTTGGGCACAGAATATCAAGTCGCATGATATTCACCAAGTACTCAAAAATTTATAAAGATATCATCTCATGATATCCAGAGCATTGGCCACGGAATATCAAATCGCACGATACTCACCAAGTACTCAAAATAATGTGAAAAGATATATTACCTTAATGTACTATCAAAGGTTGTAGAGATATCATCTGATGATATTAGGAGTAATGGCCACAGAATATCAAGTCATGTGATATCCACCATGTACTCAGAGTACTGGCCTACCAACATCAAGTCTCATGATGTACACCAGGTACTCAACAAATATTTTATATATCACCTCAATATGATATCAGAGATATGGTCTGACCAAGAATATTAAGTCTCGTGATATTCACCATAACTCAAAAAAATATTTTAGATATCACCTCAATATGATATCAGAGATATGGCCTGACCAAGAATATCAAGTCTCATGATATTCACCATAACTCAAAAAAATATTTTAGGTATCACCTCATTATGATATCAGAGATATGGTCTGACCAAGAATATCAAGTCTCATGATATTCACCATAACTCAAAAATGTCCTATAGGTAATGTGCACATTTACCCTCAATAATACTTACCATAGGAACATTCCTATCATATATCATGATCTATTTCAGCCATCATAAGATGTCTATCACAATAGAAGATCATGGTCTATTTAAGGAACTCAATCCACCATGCAAGATATCATCTATCATGATCTGTTTCAACCATCATAAGATGTCTATCATGATAGAAGATCAAGTTATTGTAAGATCGTCACCTTCCAATAACTTTAACAAATACAAGTGATAATCATTTGGAAGTCGTCACTTCCTCATGATTTACATAGGGCCCAAAAGACATTCATGATTCCTAGTCCTTTGACTGTTATAGTTTCTTGATCACTAGAGAATCCATCTGAGTATGGACAACTCCCTCTGAATCAATATGACCAAGATTACCAAAATTTGATTTAACCATATTCTCTATTTGCTCCCTCTGAAGCTCAAGTTCTTGTATCAACCTCTTGTCTTCTTTTGAAATGTCAGACTCCCTCTACATCTGGTCTCAATCATCAATTTGTTTGCAAGCATTAAGTTCTTTCTCCCTTGATGCAATTTTCTTGTGCTTTCGACCTAAAGGTATGTCAGAGAGAGATTACAAATATCTCACTAAACTATCTCAATCAAAAATACCAATGATAGAAGCATTCAAGATTTTATTAACCAATAGTATAGCATTTATTACAAACTTAAAAAATTATGTGCATTAATATAACATGGAATACTTATCTTTTTTAAATTTCAAGTATTTCATTCTTTAAGGTGAGCCCATATAAAAAACATCATGCAAATTCACAGAATGATGTTGCTATTCTCGAACATTACCAAAATTCTTCACATGACTTGTCTTGAATATCCAAAGGTTCTATACACTATGACAACTTTCAATCTGATCGGATCTCCCTTCAAGCGGTTAGGCTTTTAAAGAAGGAACCTTGCTCTTTTACAGATTTTGCATAGATCTGTAAACAGAGGCTCATAACTTTTGAACCCGACACTTTCTTGCCAATCGTTCCGGTGAGATTCTTCTAAATTTGTTTATCACCAACATATCCAAAATTCAGCAAAATCCAATGGTATATTTGTGAGATATGGTCCTCGTACTGAGACTGTATTTTTTGAGACAGTCACACATTCACCATCAACAAACTACTCTCTTACATTTGCAACTTGGCTCTGATACCATGTTAAGGTTTTTAGGATCATTGCAAATGTAATAACACTCCTAATTGTATGTGTTTTCCAAATGCAACAATCTCTTGCATTTATATTGAGAATGAGCCAAGAAGAGACATGTCCCTTCATGGGACATGTCTATTCATTATTATGTAATTAATATAATGACAATTATGATTATATATATATGCATATATATACAGATATATATATATATAATATCTCTTGAGTATTATATTGATTTCTCTAATGTTTATATATATATATATATATATTGAAGTGTATATATACATCTCATATATACTAAATATATATATACATATCTTCACTAGTATTGACTCGTAGTGTTTATTTGACTGAAGCTACAAAACATCAACATATATGAGATATAAATTTTATATATATCTAAAGTATTATTGTGTTAGAGAAATTAATATAATAAGACTATAGAAATACTATATATATACATATACACATATATAAATGTCATTATATTAATTAAAAGAGTATGTGTTAATGAATAGACATGTCCCATCATGGGACATGTCTATCCATGTCTCATCCACAATATAAATAAGAGAGCGATTGTTGCCTTTGAAAAACACATTTAATCAGGTAGTGCTATTACATTTGCAACGATTCCAAACTTTAACATGGGATTAGATTCAGGCTGCAAATGTAAGAGAGTAGTTTGTTGATGGTGAATGTGTGACTGTCTCAGAAAATACAGTTTCAGTACAAGGATCATTTCTCAGAAATTCACCGTTGGATTTTGCTACATTTTGGATATGTTGGTGATAAACAAATTTTGAAGAATCTCACTGGAGCGATTGGTGAGAAAAGGTCGGGTTCAAAAGTTATGACTGACTGTGTATGGATCTATGTGAAATCCAATGAGTGAAGTTGTGTTGCAGACTTTTGTCCACACCAAGTGCAAAGAATAAGGTCAAGTGAATTGTAGTAGATTTGTTAAGAAGCAAACATCAACAATTATATATTGGCAACTATGTCATTCTTGAACGTGGTGATTCATTAAAGACATAATTTATGCACTGATATTTGAATAAAGTGACTTGATTAAAGAAAAAAAAGCGTTGTTTAGTAAGAGGTTGAGGACGATGAATTTGCAAAGTATACACAATGATTTCCATAATGATTAGTTAGACCTTGTAGCAGCTTTCATTAAAGAGACATTAATTTGTTATGATCGTGGTCAAGCATTAACAAAGAAGCACGTATTCAAAGAAGGGTGTCTCTTTCTAGAAAGAAAGCATTAATTATAGTGTCACCTCTCTTGGAGCAATCAAGTCATTTTTCAACGATCTAAGAGTGGGAATTTTACATTGTGGGGGGAATAATAACCAATGTTACATTCCCATCTGAACCATCCTTAGTGGGGAGATGATTCAAAGGGGAGATGTCTTTCAAATAATTTGAGAAGGTGTTTTTTGATTTGATGTATATGGACCTTCATTGAAGCAACTTGTGTCAAGGATGTTGATGCACATATAAGTATTTATTATCCTTGAATATTACATTTATCTACTCATTGTAGTCTCTCTCTCATCTATACTTCTATACGTACTATAAGAGCTATTTGCCTTGATCTTTTCCTCCGAGAATGTTCTTGTAGGAAAAGAAGAGTGATATCAGATTTAGAGGGAGTCTGGTACATTCGTTAGAGGCAACCTTGGAAAGAAAGAGCAGATAGAGGATATGTTTCAATTGATTTTTGAAGATCTTGATCATACCTATTCAGAGGGAGTAGACCATGTCGAGATGGATTCTCTAGTGATTAAGAAACTGTAGCAGTTAGAGGACTATGAATCATGAATGTTAATTCATGACTATTTTGGGCCTTGTGTACATCATAAGGAAGTGATGACTTCCAAATGATTATCACTTGTATTTGCAAAAGTTATTGAAAGGTGACAATCTTACAATAACTTAATCTTCTATTATGATGAACATCCTATGATGTCTAAGTAGATCATGATAGATGAATTCTTGCATGGTGGATTAAGTTCCTTAAATAGTGTTGGCATTATGTGATGGTAACTGGTAAGCTTGCTACTGGTACATGGCAATTAAGTATTGTCATTGATTGGCAAAAGAGGAAAGAGGAAGGAGGAAGGAGGTGTTTTGACATCTCAAACCTAAGGTCTAAGGATCTAAGGAGGACACCGGGAGTGGATCTGTATGTAAGGAGACTGGTTTGGAAACCGGTAACACTATACAAGAAAGAAGAGACTAGATTTGCTCATCAAAAGAAACCGGTCACTAAGCAAAGTGCATCAACAACTGAGGACAAGGAGCAATCGGTAAGCAGTAGAAACGACTATGCAACCGAGGAAAAGGTGCAACCGGTATGTAGTAGAAGGAAAGGTAACAGGTCAAAGTTCTTACCTGTTTACAACATAAGGATCTCAACCGATTAAGAGAAGACTTCGGTATGATAAGATGAACTGGGGAAGTCATAGTTAACTATTTGTTTTAACCAAACTGTTTGACCGGGATTTACTGCATAAAATCCAGAAGACTTTGAGTTAACATGCTGATCGGTTTGAGGCGCGTTTAAAGGTTTTAAAGCCAAAGTTTGTGGCTTTAAAACATGGAGTTATCTCATGCAAAGGAAAGGTGTGTGACATGCATCTATTGTTTTCTTCATAAAGCAAATAAAGCAAGGGCATGCATTGGATGTTTCCTCAGTGAACTGATACTCCACTGGGTGATGAATCCGAAGGAGATCTGTAATTAGGTCATGCATATGATGCGCAATTAGGGCAATGACTCTATATATTCTTCTGCCTGTTAAGAATATAGGTTTCCCTCATTCTGCCAAAGAAAAGAGTGAACCTGTACGCTGAAAAGATAAGGTAAAAAGAAAAAAGGAGAAAAGAGAGAAAAGTGTGTAGAGAAAGAACAATAGTAAAGGAGAACACACCAGTTGTTGTCGGGATAATTGTATGTATGGGTTATTATATTAGTAAAGTATTATGTTACTCTCGGTCGTTAGTGACCGAGAGGTTAGACAGTTACGTCATGACATTTCGGTTGTGACCCTTCGGGTACTTTATATACTCTCTCGGAGGTTGGACATGGGAGATATTATTGTATGATCATCACGATGTAAATGTACTTGCCAGTATGGAATGATTAATGAAAGTATTTATTATTCTATGATACATTCTATGTTTATTATATTTCCTGTACTATGTCTGTGCAATACTAAGTTTACCCCAACAGGTAAACATCTGGCGCCGTTGCCTAGACGTACTCGGGAAGAGAAGTGAGGAAAGGATTTATGTCCAATGTTTTAAATAAAGATAGAAATAAAAAGGCACGAGATGACGAAGGGGAAGCCGCACAGAAGGCTTTGATATCCGCGCAGCAACGTGAACGTCGGTGTAGGCTCAGGCAACTTGCCAAGGACCAGCTTGCTGGAGGGTTGCCCGAAGGGGACCTCGGAAGTGGCACGGAAGGTGCAGAAGCCGAATTGGAACAGTTCATTTCTCCGGAACATCGAAGGGTGCGAAGTAGTGAAGAATTAATTGAGGAAACGCGAGCGTTGAAGACCTTCCTCCAGGAAGAACGAAACCGGTTTGAAGACTGGGTCCGTACACCACATGCGGAAGACCGTGATCACGAAGGGAACCATACAACTGAGGGTGACGGTGACGGATCAGCCGGAGGCACCAGAGATAGTGCGACCGAAGACACTCGGGAGGCGCACGTAAACCCTCCATTGGAGCCCACGACTCCACACAACACAGCTCCACCGGTTACGCAGGCTCAATAAGTGCCATTAGTAAATACTACAAGAAGCAATACAGTAGGGGGGGTGCGGGTACCGTAGCGGTGGTGTTAGACAACAAACGACCCAACCACCTATGGCAACTCACAAAGAAAAGTTGCCCAAGTTCCATGATGATGGAAAGGACGACCCAACACGGCATTGTCGTACATGCGAAACCATCTGGTCAGCCAACGGGTTGATTGACCGGGACGAATGGATGAAGCAGTTCCCCGCCACACTGAGAGGCGTGGCCATTGGCTGGTACGCGGATTTGGATAGAACGAACATAACCACATGGGATGACCTGAAGGGGGGATTCGAGAAGGAATTCCGGCTACTACGAGACAATAATGAGATAGTCTCAGAGATTTATGGAACGAAGCAAGGGAAGAGGGAGACCGTACGAGCGTATGGCCGCCGGCTAAAGGAATTAGTCGGAAAGATGGAAAGCCAACCGGCTGACGGCCTAAAGAAGAGGTGGTTTGTCGAGGGCTTGAATCCTAAGCTACAACGGAAGATGAAAATTGTGCCTCTGACATCCTACAATGATGCATACAATCGAGCCATGGACCTGGAAAGCGAAGATAAGATGGCCAAAAAGAAGAATAGATCTTCGTCATCCAAAGACGATACGTCCGAAGAGGAGAGTGGCAGCGACGAGAAGCCGAAGAAGAAAGTCACGGCCCTTCAGAAGGATATAGAACGGATGTTAAAAGAGTTTAAGACAATGAAGGGGACAACAAGCAAGGATGATGAACTATGGTGCACGGATTGTAAGGAGAGCGGCCACACGAAGGGTGCCTGTCCCAAGAAGGCATTCTGTGACATTTGCCAGATTATGGGACATTCTACGAAGGAATGCTCATACAATCTGAAGGCGCGTAACCAGCAAGTGCTCTATACACAAGAACAACCATCCACATCAGGGGGGATGGAACCAAACAATAATGCATCTTCAGGAGGTTACTGTGGCAACCGGCGAGGTGGAGGAGGGAACAATAATAATTCCACCTGTAACAGGGTCCAGTATGATGCGAAGGGACGCCCAATGATCCAATGTAGGGCATGCAACCAATGGGGTCATTACGCAAGTGAGTGTAACAATAATGACTCCCCTCAGCAGCTGTGTCGGTGGTGCGGCCCTGGGGACCATGAAGATGCTAATTGTCCGAAGTCTGGCTTAGGGGCCAATCTGATTGATATCGAAGGCAACACACGGATTAAAGAAGCTATACTTGCTCTTACTCGAGGGCAAGCGAAGGAAGCCTGCTACCCCCATCCTCGAATGGAGAAGCAGAGAATGGCGGAGGCAAGGGAGGAAATAGAAAGGGCGATGAAAGCCCAATGGGGAGAGACACACGAATCATCCGGACCCTACTGCACAGACGCGGAGATGAACATTGTACGGCAGATGCTTCAACTAGAGGTGCTTGTCAAGCTGGAGGACCTCCTATACACCATGCCTCAATTGGGGACAGTGTTGTTGGGTACAAAGGTTGATAAACCCAAACCAAGACACACGGACGCTTCCATACCAGGAAGCTCGGCAACAAATCCAGTTGTGCTTATCGTCAACAACGGCAGACATCCAGCCGTGGTGGAGATGGGCATCCTGGGCACCATTCTAATGGATACTATAGTAGACGGCAGATCCGGGGTAAACGTCCTTCTGGAGGACACATGGAAAAAGCTAGGGAAGCCCACTTTGTGGCCACCTACGTTTAATCTGCTAAGTGCCGACCAGCACGAGATTAAACCCCTCGGCACGTTGATGGCACAACAAGTCACCGTGGGTGCACAACCATTTGTGCTCGACTTTGTGGTCATTCCATTGAAACAGAAAGGGTATGATGTCATACTCGGAAGAGGATGGCTGGTGGCAGCGAAGGCAAACCACAACTGGAAACGGAATACACTCTCGATGGAGAGCGGAGGCAAGAAATTTACTATTGATCTCCGAACCCAGTTGGTGAGCGAGGAACTTGCCTCTTCCTTGGGATCCGAATCCGAAGGGGAGAATGACCTGACGAAGGCAAAGAGGGGATGGATCTGGATGCCAAAGGGATACTAAAACTCGGAGGATGCTGTTCGGAGGATGACACAGACTCATTAAATGGATTGTTCCATTGGTAGCAGGAGGACTATGAGATGTTCTCACCCTCCTGCAATGTATTAAGCATCGAAGAAGAAGAGCCAGATCAATATCCTCCAGAGTACAGGGAGTATAAGGAAGGAGAAGCTACAATGGACACCGTACCCGCACATCAGTTTAAAAACAAGGAGGCTATGAAGTATGAAGAACCGACGGTGAAACCTTTGAATCTGGGTACGGAGATGGATGAGAGAAATCCGAAAACCATTGTCACGGGAGACGACTGGAATCCTGTGTGGAAGACTGTAGCCTTCAAACTCTTGATTCTCCTTCTTCTGATGTATGGGCAAGAGATCGTGGTCCTGGTAGAAGTTATGGTTCCAAGCCTTTGGATTGCCATTGGAAACAGACTCGGCGACAGGGAGAGGGAACGGCTGCACACTTTGTGGACTTTCGACGAACGGATACATGATGCCAGCAACGGGACCAAATTGAAACCTTCCCCGGAGAGGATGGATTTGAGAGGAGGGACAAAACAATCAAGAGGGACTCGAGCGGTCAGGTAGGTAGAGTCGTCCGTACGGGCGACTAGAGAAGTCTTCGGAAAGGAAATTGTGGATGTCGTGAACGGTTCGAAACTAAAACGTATCATCATAGGTCGGAGGCGCACAGGCAGCCGCCTGGCAATTGATGAAAAAAAAATTTAAAAAAATAAAAAAATAAAAAAAAAAATAAATTTTTTTGAAACGAAGCAATAAAGGCCGTACGACAGTACGACAACTTGGGAGTGAAGGCAAGCAAGCACATAAAAAGCACCGTACGGACGAAGACATAAAGTCCGAAGACGAAGACATAAAGTTCAAAGATGAAGACATAAAGTCCGAAGACGAAGACAAAGTATTAAACGAAGACATAAGGTTCGAAGACATAAAGTATTAAACGAAGATACAAAATAAACGAAGACATAAAAGTATTAAACGAAGACGTAAAGTATGGGCGAAGACATAAAATATCGGATGGAGGTATGCATGGGCGATTTTAAAAAGTGAAGGCACAGATCAAGCAATAGGGTCTGTACAGCAAGATTGAAATAGGTAAGCTGAAGACATATTTATGAAACCGTACGGCAACTTGGAAAAATGAAGGTAGCTTCGAAAAGTACCGTACGGTTAGTATAAGTCCAAAATGATAACCGTACGACAAGTTTATAAGTTTGAAGGCGATTTGACGAAGGCATAGGTCAAGCAAAAATGACCGTACGGTAATAGTTTTAATGAGTATTAAGTGGCAACTTTCAAAGTTCGAAGGGAATGAGTATTTAACTGTAGGGACATCATAGGCAAAGGAAAAAAGGCACCGTACAGCCAAACAGAGGAAAGGAAAAGGAGGGAGATGTCCATATGGCCATTTCATTAATAAAGATACTGTACGGCAGGTTTCATATTTAGGTGAAGACCGTGCAGAGGCTATATGAATTGCAAAGTTACAACCGTACGGTCGAAGGAAGAATACATAGGAAACAACGTACGACAATTTTAAGAGAAGCTCGCAAGTAATAAAAGCTGAACCGTACGGCCTTCTCTGGCAAATTAAAAGTTGGAAGGCGAAACAAGAGCAAGCGTATGGCACTAAAAGGTGTAATAGGAATACCGTCCAAGGAATGTAGCATTTCGTACAGCAAGGAATAAGTCTGGAAATCAAAAAGAGTACAGAAGAATTTAGTTCTTGACGGCAAGGAAGGACTGGCAGCAGGGAGGAGAAGGTTCTTAAAAAAAAAAACAAAAAAAAACGACGACAAAACAAAATAGTTCACAGTGAAGAACGAATGGTACCGAAGGGAAGGGTATAAGCAAGCAATGAAGAAAATATAAGCGCCTGACTGACGAAAATCACAAAAATGGTGTGTTCCATGGACTTCTGTGTGGGTTTGAAGGTGCTAATTTGGTCTTGGCGGGGGGGCCCTGTACCGCGACAGGGAGCGCGCTTGGGGCTCTGCCCCAGGACCCCGCAGGGGCGCTGCCCCTCGACCCTGTTGGGGGCGTTGCCCCCTAGACCCCCAGTCGGTTTAGTTATCAGCCCTTGGAGAGTGTGACCTGTTGATGAGATCGGAGCTGCTACAGGCATGGAGTGTCTGCATGTCAGAGGTGAAGAGAGCACTGGAGCAAGTCTTTCAAGAGGGGTACTACGCTTTGAGGCACTTGGAGTAGGTGTTGGCTAGACGTGAGACTGTCTTGGTGGATGCACAGAGAGCTCGGGAGGAGTTGACCACCCAGTTGGAGGCAGTAGAGCGACACTTGGCTCAGCGTACCCAGGAGTTGGAAGTAGAGAAGGCAACCTAGGTGGCTATCAAGGTCAGATTGGCTAGGGAGACAGTATAGTGTTAGCGGAGGCTATAGTTGAACAGTATGTTTTGGAGACAAGTTTGGTGCAGGCACGGAAGGAATGGGATGTGACGGAAAAGACCTACTGGACGCAACATTGATGGGGAGGGCGGCACTTCATCTTTTCAGGGACGCCCCTCTGCCCCTTCTCAGTGATTTTCTTCTTCTATGTGGTGTATTTCATCTCCCTGTTGTTGTAAGTCAGCGGAGATGACTTGTTTTTTTGGGGGGGATGATGTTGTCAGGATAATTGTATGTATGGGTTATTATATTAGTAAAGTATTATGTTACTCTTGGTCGTTAGTGACCGAGAGGTTAGACAGTTACGTCACGACGTTTCGGTCGTGACCCTTTGGGTACTTTATATACTCTCTCGGAGGTTGGACATGGGAGATATTATTGTATGATCATCACGATGTAAATGTACTTGCCAGTATGGAATGATTAATGAAAGTATTTATTATTCTATGATACATTCCGTGTTTATTATATTTCCTATACTATGTCTGTGCAATACTAAGTTTACCCCAACAGGTAAACACTAGCGATGACCGATGATGTCTCTCAGTTGAGAAGAACAGAGATCTTATCAGGCTATGCAAAACCATTTGTAAAAGGTCAAATCCTTCTATTGTTTTCTAACCATTACAATAGCCAAATCTCAGTATTTTGGGTGGACTCTAACAGGTCCCTTGTATCAAATCCCTTAACCGGGTGACATCTTCTTAGGTGTTCTAAGTCCTCTAACCGGCCTTATTGTATCAAATCCCTTAACCGGGTCGCATCTAATAGTGTGTTGTAATCCTTTAACATGGAAGGCTCCTAACAGGGCGCACTTCAGAAGAGTGCAAAATTTGTGAGGTCTCCTCACACCGTGGTTTTCACCCAATTTGGGATTCCACGTGATAAATCTGGTGTCACTCTGTGATTGTTTGCTTGATGCTACTTTATGCTTGAATCTATTTTGCTGACAGTTATAAGTTCTTTCCATCAGATTTAGATATAAGTTTTATCGGTACTGATTCACCCCTCCCCTCTCAGCACCGGTTGGGACTGTCAATTAGACCACGGCCTTCTATTGTGATAGACATCTTATGATGGCTGAAACAGATCATGATAGAAGATTTCTTGCATGGTGTATTAAGTTCCTTAAACAGACCATGGCCTTCTATGGTAAGTATTATTGAGGATACATTACCTATGGACTTTTTGAGTACTTGGTGAATATCATGCGACTTAATATTCTAAGGCCATTACTCTTGATATCATGAGATGATATCTAATTGGTGGGTATGTTTTGATCAAAGATATCCTTAATCATGCCAACTTGATATTACATTGAGGTAATATCTAACCATGTGTTTATCCTCCCTAGCTAAGAGGGAGTGTTGATTTTTGGTAGCTTCAGTCGGATAAACCTATGAGACAATACTATTGTAGATATATATCAACATATATATATATTTAATATATGAGATATAAATTTATATATATCTAAAGTATTATTGTGTTAGAGAAATTAATATAATAAGACTATAGAAATACTATATATATATATATATATAAATGTCATTATATTAATTAAAGAGTGTGTTAATGAATAGACATGTCCATCCATGTCTCATCCACAATATAAATAAGAGAGAGATTTCTGCCTTTGAAAAACACATACAATCAGGTAGTTCTATTACATTTGCAGCGATTCCAAACTTTAACATTTATCTTCTATTGAAGGTCAGATATCTTTATATTTATTGATTGTAAATTTCTGATCATGGAAAGCAGTAGTGGGTTTCAATCTCAGACTTGTGTTCAAAATAGTGCAAGTAATATTGGCTCATTTAAGAGTGATTAATGAATGTAAGGCTGTTTATAATGTCTACTGTCATTATGATCTGCAATAAAGATTAACTTACCGGAATTTGAAAATCATAATCTCCATGCAAGCAAACTATTTGTCAAAATAACTCAGTGAAAAATTGGGTGAAACTGTGGAGGATCTTACAATTGTCAATTTCCACTTTATTGTTGGAGAGTTCAATATGAATCTAGAAAAGATGAGATCATTACCTGTCAAGAAAAAACCTTTCAATATGGTCAAGCCAAGGAGTATGTGGAAACTATATAGTATTTGAGGAAGATTGTTGCTTCGTTCCCACAATAGGAGCTCCATCACACTCCATACTTGCAATTGATATGTCAATTGCTATGGTTAAGAATGGGAAATGTGCTTTTGAAGAGTTGAAACATGAAATCCGTTTTAGATTTACCTAGCTTGTAGCTATCATTTGAGGTTCAAACTGATGCTAGCAACCATATACCTTCAGTGCAGTTCTCTCTCATGGGGGTAAATCAGTATGTCATCATTGTGAATTATTTATGTAGTTATGATTTGTTCTGCTTATGTTATTGCATGCACTTTTTGCAATCAATTAAGAAATGAAAGTATTACTTTCCTGGTTAGGAAATCCTTGTTCATTCTGTTTCTCATCTTCATCAATATATTCAAGCATAAACAAAATTAGAGTAAGCAAATGATCATAAGTGGATGGGTTTCCTTCAAGAATCTCATTTTGTCATTGGGTATAAGAAATGTTTTACTGACAAATTTCATTTATCCACATAATAAGCTGTCATAAAGTCCTCAAAATGTCATAATGAATAATATATAGCAAATATTGAGCTGCCTTTATTAGTGCGTAGGCCATAAATTCAATATAATATGATCAATAGAAAACTTAAGTATAGGGCTGATGAGCCCTCCCCGTCTGGTACCTAAAACTTATGGTGACTGCATCTACAGGTGTAACTTTAATCATTTAAACCTATACCCAAATTTGAAATGGCCTGCCAATACCAATATACCTGCATCTCTAGGTGACTGGAATGCTGAACTCCAAGTCTAGTCAAATACATGCTTGTAATGATCAAATTGAGGTTTGATGACATGGCTATGTAGCAAGGGCACTAATGCATCATATAGAAGGTTGCTATTAGATGAGGCCTGACACCTCTTTAAGTGGGTGGATAGAGCATGGTCTTTATTAGGTTATCATAGAAGATCAATTCTGATGACTCACACCATTTGACATTCACTACCATTTGCAAATTAGGAGAGAAATTTCCATGTCCACTCCTATTAAAGATTATAAGATACTGTATAAAATAACGCCTCCACACCACAGACATTATTTATTTATCTTTATAAAAACTCATCTTGTAACTTGCTTATAAATAAAGAATAATAGAAATATTTTTCTGAAAACAAAAAGTTTAAGTGAAAACATAACTCAACTATCATAATGATATCAATTGTGCAAGGCTTATGAGGTGCAGGATAAAAACTAATAATTTAAGTACCAAAGGAGATAAAATGCCAGAGCTCCAATTTTCTTCCTTGCCACAGATCTTTCTTATCATCACAATAGCAATTACATTCATTTCTCATGAGTGAGCTGCATCATTGCAGAATATAAAATTAAATATAGAAAAAGACCAAGATAAAACAACTAGGACATGGTGTTATCAGTCTCTTAAATTTGTAGCATTTTTAAGAAATGAACACTTTGGCTAGCATAATAATAGAGATCATTGTTGTATAATGGGTGAAACGAGAATCTTAATCTAAGTTATTCTTTATCAAACCATTCTTACAAATCACAAGCATTTTTTTTTATTGTTGCTATAGATACTTGAGATGGATTGATTGGGAAATGAGAGTCAACATTGGAATATTTGAATAACTTTGGCTAGCATAGTAATAACTTTGGCTAGCATAATAATAGAGATCATTGTTGTATAATGGGTGAAACGAGAATCTTACTCTAAGTTCTTCTTTATCAAAACATTCTTACAAGTCACAAGCATTTTTTTTATTGTTGCTATAGATACTTGAGATGGATTGATTGGGAAATGAGAGTCAACATTGGAATATTTAGACATGCAATTGTCTGGTGGATGGAATCTTAGGTCACTCTGCATAGCCTCAATTCAATGCACATATGTTGTTTTCCATACCCCAACTCCAACAATGGACTGGCTAATTCTTTTTTGTATTTTTTGACAACTATTTGATAAAATACCAACTAATGTAATACTGAGAAATTATAATTTTAATTTACCAAACATATGAATGCTGCTGTCAGGTATTCTTTTAATCACATGAATATTCAAATTCATATAAAATGTGACTGCTGAAATACAATGCATTTATATGTATATTTACAATACATACAATGATAATTCCCTAAACAAATTCTTAAAACTGGTAAGAATTCTGATCTCAATTTTGCTAAGCATGATAGTATATCAGAATGACCCTTGAAAAGTCCATGTACTCCTGCAAACTGAAGCTGGTTGACACATATTCTGACCTTATCATACAGCTCTGGCCAGCATAGAGAAGCTTACCAAGTGACAAGGAGGGCGTGGCAGGTTTATCAGGCTGCGACTAGGAGATTGTGGAGTCCCAAACCCCTCCCAAAACATAGTTGCCTTCCTAAATTCCTCATATGCCCCCACTCTTTAGTATGGTTGACCTTCTCCCTTTCTCTCAAAGGATGGCATCCAATCAGCACCTAATAAATGGCATCTAGTCAACTGATAAGATGTGAATGAGTTGCAGCTCCTTTCCATTTTATTCGATTCCTCAATTTGAAGTAAGATTTGCAATGAATGGTATATCCGAACTGAATATGTACTAGCACCCACAAAGTATTTAATTCAAGACACGTGGTTACAAATAATTTATAAGAAAATCTTCAGTTTTCAACTCACTAGAAATGTCAAGAATTTGGAAATGACATTTTGATATAAATCTTCTCAATCTTCATGAACTATTTGCACACCTCAGAATCTTTTATGAATCTATCATGAATGGGCTAGGAGGGTTTTTGTCCTCAAATCCAATCTTGCCATAGGATTTTCATCCTAGGGTAGAAGCTGAACAATCGCTTGATCTCCACACCAGGGGTTTTACAAATGAAAATGCCAAGAATGAACTTTCTCTTCTCAAATCTCCCTTTTTATACACTTTTTTGGGAATTAATAAGATATTATTTCCTATAACCTTTATTTTGCCTCAACAAGTGATTTTATTTAGACAACTTAAGTTAATTAATCATTTCCTTTTTACCTTCCACATAGCCTACGGGAATAAAACTTGGCTAAGGGTCTGCGCCAATCACTTATGTCTGCAAAAGGGATATTACAGGGATTGTATCAACACACCATTAGTGTACAATTAAGTTTATAAGCATAGTTTCAGCTTCAAATAGGTGTTCTAGAATGAGTTCAAAATCCAATCTAGTGTTTGATTTGTGTGCAAGTCACTCTTTGATTGTCTCCTCGTATCTCACCCACTTCGACTGCATTTGCCCATGGTGACTAGTGTTGCTTAGGGGGATAAGTTTCTCATCAATATGCTGTTAGCAATAGTGTGAATATACATGACTTCATAAAGAAAAAAAACACTGAAGGAGAAATCATTTACAGTGAGATCTACAAATGTCAAAGCCAATGGTAAAAGTGATTGTTTCGTGTGCTAGTGATAAAAGCAACTGTTTTGTGCTTATTGATTAATTAAAAACCATATTCTACTTAATCAGTATTTACTATTATTATATTCAAGGTGTGATTTATATGTACCATGAATGCATGATATAATCTTTGATGTGGAAACTAATGTACCAGTCATGGATCTAGGATTGTGTAACCTCAAGCAAATATCTATGATTCTATAATACCAATGCATACCTTTTCATCTAATCCTAAAATCATTTCTATTATCAATTTTTATTGGGTGTTGATATAACTTTGTTGCTTCTTTGTCCACTTCACTTTATATTCACTTCTTGTTTTTTCTAATTTCAGGTTAATAATGGTCGAATTTGTGGGGAGATCTCTGTCTCACGTGCGTTTGGGGATATGCGATTCAAGACAAAGAAGAAAGAGTTAGTTTTACTTGATATTGTCTTTTGTTAATGATTATGCTCAACTTTTTTTTGTTTAGAAAATAAAGTTGGTATCCTTACAATAATATCTTGTGTGCATCAGAATGTTGGAGGAAGGCCTCCAAGTGGGGAGATGGTCTCAAAAATTTGTTTCCAAGTAATTATTTTTTCTGAATTGTACTCTGTTTGATTTGAAAACAAGTTTTTGTTTCATAATTGTAGGCTGGTAAATTTTCATGTATCAAGGCAAAAACTAGGAAAAATTTATATTGCTTTATATTGCCCATAGAGGTCAAAGCTAATGAAATGAATGCTCAATCAATGCGGTTTCAGTTTCTACATCATGATAGAAAACTTTGCTTAAAGTTTTTGAGAAAAAGACTACTCAATATTTTACATCTTTTATAAATCCAAAGAAACAGGAAAGTCACATTTAGATGTTACCGTTGTGTGATGCTTTCTGCAAACACAAGGAGTCAAGCTTGTTTGATTTTGTGCTTTCTTGCAAAGAGTAACTTTTTTTTTTCCAAAATCCTTAACTCAGTACATAATATGTATTGCCCATTTTTATCTAAAGAAGTCAAATTTTCGCAATTGTGAACAAAAGTGATCTTTCTAGATAGCTGGTTTATGCCTTGGTAACAAATTACAAGAAGCCACACAAACTGCTACGGTTCATTTCTATGGTCCTTAATAATCCAAGTACCTCTTAGTAATGTCTATTATGTTGAAAGGGCCCTTCTAAGCTGGCCATAGTCCATTTGGCTCTAAAGCCAAAAGGTTCTAGTTGCTTTTCACCACTAAAAGGCACATGGCATTGTTTCTTCTTAGTGACATGTAAAATATGCAACTTTTGTGACATTTTTGCAGGATCAACCTACCTTGTACTTTGTTGAAGAATCAGCAAATGCAAATTTTGTTTGAAACAATCATCTATTGTTTTAAATTTAGGCACTATTATAACCAAGAGATTTTTTGTATCTTGACCCTTGGTACTTATCTCCTATAGTGGAAACACATCCCCATCCAAGATACCCATATGAAAACGTCTCTAGACATTAGGAAATTTAAGATGAATTTTCTTTGTGTCCCTATACATCTTCTTGAAGCTAAGTAGCTGTTTGAGGCTTGGGTTTGTGGCTTTAGTATGTGGATTTAGCCAAATTTGGGGGAGTTTGTGTTCATTTGTAAATAAACAAGTAAAATTCACAAGACATACATTTTGTAGGCTAAAATCAGGGATTAAGTTCATAATACTAGTAGCATCATATAATAAACAAAATCATCATAAATATAAAAAATACTACTTCGATGTCAATTAGTCAAACTTGAACTCACACTATTATTCATTTTTCAATATTAAAACAATAATTTCAAAAATCAGCATCTATGGTTGTTCAAAAAGGTTATTATCATCATTGACATTAGGTGATGTAAGTAGATTAGAAAAATCATGAGTAGTGCCACTGGCACTCACACTGAAGTATGCTTGCTATTTGGACCCTCCTAAATGTAGCTGTAATGTCTACATTTTTACACTGTTGTTTTCTGAGCATTTGATCAGTTTTCGGGCTTTTTCATAAGATTTTGGATGTATTGGGGAGATGAATCAATGATGTAGATGAACTACTAACCTATTGAGGCAAAGTTAGAGGGTATACAATTTAAGATTTTAATTGAAACTTAAAACTTAGAAATGTTTGTATTCTTTTGTTTTGATAAAACATTTGTGATAAAACTTGATTTCGAGAGATTGTAGGTGTAGAAATACTTGGCCATGGAAAAACCACTAGTTATGAGCATCCTTAAAATTGTTGTGAAGAGCTTCAATACTTTGACCATTGGAGTGTATGAATAATTGAAGTCACTTGTGACAACATTTTGTAAATCATGATCATGAAAGAGTCTATGAAGTTTTATCTTGTACCCTTCACTTAGATTGAAATCTCTACGTGATACAACATTCATTGGTGCATAAAGGATATCAGCATTATAATACATTGAACTTCAATGCAAAGGCAAGAAGATGAATTGGGGTGGTCATCGTGTTTCATTATTTGGTAGTATAAACAAGAGATCAAGATGAAAGGCTTGCTTCTCATGGGGAGAGAACAACAATTTATAGATTTGGAAATGTACTATTACAACTACCATATTTACATTGTAATTTCCATATCAATGATAGTACAATATGCTCATTAAAGAGATGCAACAATTATAACAACCTTATTTAATAACCCAAAGCTTAATGCCTAGTTTAGTACGTACAAATTTAAACATACAGTTGTTACATTATGATTCTAATATCTCCTATGTAAGAATCTCTGCTGGTTCTAATTCTAACAAATATCAAATTGCTTTATTTTTTCAGATGTTTGACATTTTGTCAAACACTTAGCATGCAACCTCAATCTCGCTGTCTTTTATTTTCAGATTGTATTTGCTTGCTTGAAATGGTTTTAAACGAAGTTTAAATGCTAGCAAATAATTATTAGGATGTCCAAGCAAAGAACTAAAATGCAAATGCAATCTTTTTTGCCCATTTTGTTGTTGCATATAGCCACGATCAGATAAATTCATATTACTAATGCATATATCAATTAGAGAAATTCATAATACTGAAGCATATATCATCGATCAGATTAAAAAGACATGTATATATATATCAATATATATAACGATAATTATTATTATCATCATATATATATATATATTAATATATATGATTTTTATATTCTCTTTATGATCGAATCAACCCGATAACATTAGTATTGAATCGTAATTGGTATTGGAATCGGTATCAACCTGATAACATTAGTATTAAATCATAATTGGTATTGGAATCGGTATCAACCCGATAACATTAGTATTGAATTAGTGTCAAACCGATTATAAGTCTCAATGCTGTGTATTACGAAAGGGTGTGACGATTAGTTATGTCTATGATAGGCGTGACTCTCAAGGAGTCACGTCTATCATAGACGTGACCGATCACTACCATGCACATATTTATACTGATTAGATTGTTCAATACAAGGACCGAAATCAATAAGTGTGAAGTATATTGGACAGCAGCACAGTTTTATATATTCCTTCATTGCAATTTGTTCATAGTTGAATTACAAGTTCATTTCAATTACATACATTCAGTTCTTCTACTCCTATAAATAAACATTAACATTGTTAGAATCAAGATATATATATATATATATATATATATATATATATCAGGACGAGGACGAGGACGAGGATGATGCAAAACACATGGACCAGGGGAACAATTCTAGTTCCCAGAATGAAGATGAGGAAACTTAGGATTCCTCTACAAAGAGTTCGGAGCAGGATTCAACTTCTGCTTCGGACTATTCCCTCCTCAGGAATTTTTCAATGTTTTTAGTTTATTATAGATGCTGTTACTTTCAGTATTAGTTTTCTAGCATTAGCTGGACTCTCGCTATATTTTTTGAGCAGTTTGTGGAGGTACTGAGCTATGTTTCTCTCCTTTTGGTGTACCTCGAATATGATATGGACATATTCGGTCTTGAGCTTTAAGCTTCAAACATTAAACTTATGTTATGTTATGATATTTCTAATATTTTAATAGAAATCCTTCGGCTTCGACCCCTTACAGATAAAAAAAAGATATATATATATATATATATATAACTAGCATTGCATATATATATATATATAAAAGAAGAAATAGAAATTTGAAAGTTTGCCTTGAATTAACATGGTATCAAAGCTCTGGTAAAGGAAGATCCAAAAAGCTCTCAAACTTGAAAAATTCAATATCAATTATAATATATCACATTTTTATGGAAGCGCTATCAGATTTGAGGATAGGCTTGAAGGAGGAAACAATTTCTCATCATGAAATTTCAGAATTAAAATGATTCTAAGAGAAAATAAAGTCGATTCATTCATAAAAGAGGAGAAAGAAGAGCCAGAGAATGATTGTGAGAAATCCATTTGGATTGAAGGAAATGAAAAAGCTATGAAGATCATAGTTGATGGTGTTAGAGATCATATAGAGCCGATCTTGACAAAATATGAGACTGCCTATCATATGTTTAAATCACTTGAAAGCACGTATGAGATAAACAATGCCAGCAGAACCCTAGCCCTAAAGAGGAAAATTAATCATACAAGTATGAACAAAGGAGAATCCATTAATGCATACTTTATGAGAATATCCGCTCAATATGAACAAAGGAAAATCCATTAATGCATACTTTATGAGAATATCCGCTCTAAGGGATGAATTGTCAACACTTGGATATGTAATTCAGAGCAAAGAACTGACACTTATTGTACTAGATGGCCTACCAAACACTTGGGAGACTTTTGTTCAAGGCATTAGTGCAAGGTCTAAATATCCAAACTTCAATCGACTAAGGTCAGATTGTCTTCAGGAAGAGTCAAGACAAAACAAGGAAGGGATAAAAAAAAGAACATAGATGAGGATCTTCATGTTTTAAATGTAAACTCTCACAAGAAAGGTAAGAAGAAACACTTTAAGAAGAGGAAGGACCATCATGAAAAGGGTTCATCTAAGAAAGATGTTTCTCACATTCAATGTTTCAGATGTGATCAATGGGCATTATGCAGCTAGATGTCTAGATAGAATTATAGAATTAAACAACAAGCAACATTTGCTGAAGTGAAAAGAAATAAAAGGGAGCATGATTCAAAGAAACATGTATTCTACTCTGCTCTCTCTAATCAAGTATCCAACAAATCTAATACTTGGATCATAGACAGTGGGTCATCAAGACACATCATTGGATATAGAGAACTATTGGACTCTATGATAGAAGAAATTGATGAAGAGGTAACCATTGGAGACGACTCTGCACATCTAGTAAAAGGTGTTGGGACCTGCACCGTTAAGTTGAAGACATGCATGTCTATCCAACTCACCGGAGTTCTTTTTGTTCTAGGCATCAAAAGGAACCTAGTCTCCATATCTACACTTGAGAATAATGGGTATAGAGTAACCTTCATGGATAGTAAGGTGTTGGCATGGCCAAAGAATTCTTCTATCAAGAAAGCTATAACCATAGGGCATAGAAAAGGCTACTTGTATGAGGTATGTACTGAACCTAATCTTGCCCTAATTCATGAAATTGCAGACTCTAATGAGATATGGCATAGAAGCTAAGGACATTTAAACTTTTGTGCCTTATCTTCCATGGAAAAGATAGTCACTGGCTTACCTAAGTTAAAGCAATATCATTTAGGTACATGTAAAGGGTGTGCCCTGGGCAAAAATACTAAGGGTTCTTTTCAAAGTAGTTCTAGTAAAACGAGTAATGTCTTAAAACTAGTTCACTCTGACCTATGTGGACCCATGTCTATACCTTCTGTGGGAGGGTTTCTATATTATGTAATATTTGTTGATGACTTATCCAGAAAAACCTGGATCTACTTCCTCAAATGTAAAGAATCAGAAGAGATCCTCCGGAAATTTAAGGAATTCAAATCCTTCTCTGAAAACTCCTTTGGGAAGAAAATAAAAGCCCTAAGAACTGATAATGGGAGGGAATACACCTCTGACATTTTTAGAGAATTTTGCAAAGAAGCTGGGATTAAGAGGGATCTCACTGTTCCTTACAACCCTCAACAAAATAGGGTTGCGGAGAGGAAAAATAGAACTATTGTAGAAGCAGCTAAAGTCATGCTCCTTGATCAAAATTTAGAAACCTATCTTTGGGCAGAAGCCTCCAACATTGTTGTATACATCCAAAATAGATGTCCTCACTCCCATATTGAAGACAAATCTCGTGAAGAAGTTTTTGTAGGTATAAAGCCAGATATCACTAACTTATGGATATTCAGATGCCCTGTTTATTTTCTTTTACCTAAAGAGAAAAGAAAAGAACTTGAACCTTCTGGAAGAAAAAGAATCTTTGTTGGGTATAGTGAAACTTCTAAAGCCTATATAGTATTTGTACTTGGACATAGCAATATTGAACTCAGTAGAGATGTAATATTTGAGGAAGACCTAGCTTTTAAAAGGGTTTGAAATTCTATTGAGTCTGAAATTCTATTTGAGAACTAACTTATGGATATTCAGATGCCCTGTTTATTTTCTTTTACCTAAAGAGAAAAGAAAAGAACTTGAACCTTCTGGAAGAAAAAGAATCTTTGTTGGGTATAGTGAAACTTCTAAAGCCTATATAGTATTTGTACTTGGACATAGCAATATTGAACTCAGTAGAGATGTAATATTTGAGGAAGACCTAGCTTTTAAAAGGGTTTGAAATTCTATTGAGTCTGAAAGTAATACTCCACCTTGAGACCTGGAAGAGGATCTTGCTCCTGATTTTCAAAGGGAGTATCTTGAAGAGGATGAAAATGAAGTACAAAACTCACCTCAAGAGAATCTTAAGAAAAGACCACTTTGGGCCACCAAAACAATGGGAGAATCAAAGAACTTTGCAGCTCCTTTGTAGTACCTCGCCCCTAGTTTGATTTTATTAATGTTATGATTATTTTAGAATGATGGATTATATGTTAGGAAACCATTGATGATTATGAATTTTACTAATACCATACTTGCATGTGTATGGTTGATGTGTTTATTTTATAGTTCTGTTTGACGTGCCTGATGTGGTTGAGGGACGGAGTTGTAGTTACTTGCTTGCGAGATCCACACGATCAGCCGATCCCCGCCATTGTCTGTTATATCTCTATGTATATGCACATGCTTGTCTCTTATGCTGGTTCGCAGGTACCGGGCATCGACTTCTCTGAATTGTCAGGATGAGCGTGCCCTATCGCTAATCTCAATGGTAAAAGAGGGGAGATAATATTCAGTTCCAAATCCTAACCTAAGCCAATTATTGTCCTAAAGTAGGGGACAAGATTTTGTGTTTCCACCCTTCTAAACTCGTCCAACTGGCAAGAGTTTACACCTATGTCCTGAGCATGAATGTGGGTTCTTAGGTCTTTTTTGATTCTTTGATTTGTGGCGTTTGGTGTGATTTCTATTTTTAGATCATTCTATTTTTAGCTATGGAATATCTTTTAAATGGTAATTAAATTTATGTATTTATTTGCTTTAATTATTATTTTTATTATATAGTTGATGCATAAATTAATTGGGAATTAATTTTATGCTAATTTTGAGTGTGGTTGAATTATTTAATTAATGTGAATTAATTAAATAACTTCACCTTTGAAATATTTAATCATGAAATTAACTTTTGTTTAATTAAAGTATATTTATTAAATTGAGGGTTATTTTGGCATGTGGTATTTATGTTAACTAAATGTTCTAATTTTTATTTAATTGAATGCATTATGTTGCACATTCATAATTGAATGAAATTGAATTAATAATTCAAGTTAAAATTTGGTTAAGAGCTTTTCAATTAAAGTCAAAGTGAAGAGGAGACTTCAGTTCAACTGAGACTGAACTGTGAACTGAAGTTCGTCTTCATGCAAAGCCCTCTTGGAGTTGAGTTTATATTTTTACATGTGAAAGGAGATTCCTTTAAGTATTAGGGGTTTTGGTCATTATTCGGGTACACAGGTTTTGGAGGAGGAATTTTGGAGACAGTTTTGTGACAGAAATTGGGAGACAGATTTGGAGAAAGAGCTCTTTGAAAAGCTTGGGTTTTATTTTTTCGTTCTGGACATCGTCAATTCTGTGCAATTGAATTGAGGTAGGTTTTTGATTCTATTATGGTTATTCTTTTTCAGACTCCTGTAGGAATTTGTAAAGCGTGTCTTCCTTGTGCCTGTTGGAGTTGAATGTTTTGGAAAGTTTTGTATGTTTATTGCAATTTAATTTGAATAGTCTCGGTTATCTGTTTTGTAAATTAATGGTTTTTGAGGTATCTGTAAAAAGAGTAATAGAAAACCCGATTAGACTAGGGTTTTGAGCTTGTGAAATTATTGGAGATTCTATACATGTTATGGTATAATCTTATTTGTGGTAAATATTTATATTCATAGGCTTGATGGTAATTAATATATATATATATATTTACTGATTTATTTTAAAAAAATAAATTATATACTGCTGATTAAGAAATTGTGGCAAAGGTTTTAAAATATTGAAAAGTTTATATCATTAATAATTATTAATGATATGTTTTGGGGCTTTGAAAAAGACCCCACTGCAATTTGGCAGGTCCTCTGGCACTGCCGTGCGCAGTACCTGGGTACTGACGCACGACAGTCCCCGAGGGGGCTGCCGTGCGGCAGTACCAAAGGTACTGTCGCCGGCTCAGGGACAATGCGACAGGGGTGTGGGGACCCGCGGGTACCCCCCCCCGACTTTTGATATAAGTTTTAAAATTTTTGCCTTATTAAATGTTAATCATATAATTTCGGTTATCATTTTTAATGTTTAATTAAATTTTGATAAATGTTTTTAAAATAGTTTTTGTTTAATATTTTTTAAATTAAATTCATTTAGTTTATTTATTTAGTAATTAGTATAATTAAAATTTATTTTATTATTTAAAATTAATTCTTTTATAAATTAGTTAATTTTAATTTTGTTTTATGTAGTTAGATTTTTTTTAAAAAAGAAATTAGTTTAGCCTCATTTCTAAGCTGATTCTTTTGTATTGTTGAAAAATTATTGTGAGGCGAATAATTATAGACCTAGGTTCATACTTCAATTGTTTTGTAATTGGTTTGTAAAACTATTGTCTCAATTTTGAATATGAACTTTTATTTGATAAATTTGATATCAGTTGATTTATTTACTAGATGAATTTGAAAGCTAGAATAAATTTCGTATTGTTTTTTAATTAATTGTATCTGACTAAAGTATATATATCCTAGTGTTTGTTCATGATACAATCTTTGGCGTACATGTTTTATATGAAGACTTTTGATGCCCTTGGTCGTTTAGTCTTGGATTGATTTTTTTAGGGATTGTAGTTGACTTTTTGGGATATAATCCGGAGGCGAATATATCGGGTGTTATGATTGTCTCTTTTGTTTGCTTTGCATACTCTGTTAAATTGTATGAGTTGTTCTAACCCTAGGTGGGTTTTGTACTTGGTCTTTTCGGGTCTTGCATGTTGGATCTTGATGTTGTGATTCGTGAGTTGTGTTAACTCAGAGTTCATATTGATGTTGTGAAACCCTAGAGTAGGTCATCTAAATGTATGTTAGGAAGTGGCTTGTAATTGGTGCCGGAGCCCGGAAGTGGCTACTAGGAGATCCCATTACAACTAGGTTAATAAGTGATAATTAATAAACATTGTGAATCTAAAATGAACCTAAAAAGATATTGTGTGCCTCGCCCATGCTTGAGTTCCCGATTGAGTTTGACTAGGATGGGAGTGAGATGATGCTTGCCGCCTTTATGGACTGGATATGGCATAGCTAGTACCTTGTCTACACGAAAGGTTACTATAACCACATAGAGTCACTAGGGCGCCGAGGTCTGAAGGGACTACCAGGATAACCTTAGAGTTGGCTTGTGTGATGACACTTCTTGTTTATATCTTAGGTTTCCTACGTGTTCTGTTTGCCTCTGGTAGAGTATGTTATGCCTTGTTGTACTTTTTTGTACTTTTGAGTTAGAAGCTTTCAGGACCTCTTCCTTGGTTGTTGTTTGTTATCCGAGTGGGATCTGATGTTATCTCCTTAGCATGGTGGGAGTGGACCGTTTAGGTTCACGAGGTCGGGTGGTAGTGGTTCTTTTACCATTTGAGATTCCGACATTCATGCACCGAGGCTGGATGATCCATGTTGCAGTTGTTCTTTCTTGATCTTCTTTTTCTTGTGATCTTGTATCATTGTATCAGATATTCAGAGTTATCATGTTGTATTTCTTTTCAGTTATTGTATTTCATACTCTGCGACATGTGCAGTGGATGCGTATTATTATGGTTATCTTAAGGTACCAATTGTATTTATGTAATCTTGCATATGATGTTGTATTTATCTTTCAGATGTAATCTTGGGATTCATATTTTTGTCTTATATTAATTAAATTACTCTTTCGTAATCTACGTCAAGGAACTCTTGAAGAGTTGTAACCTATGTTAGTTGTGTATTGCTATGCTTTGCTTCCGCATTGTAAACTTTGATGTTATTGATTGTTAACTTAAAAAAAAAAAAATTATTTTGCAAACTTAGTCGCATGTTTAGGTTAAGTTCTTCAGGGTTCCCTGATGGGGCATTACATCCTTTAGGGACCTTTAGAGAAAGTAAAAGACCTCGAAGATTTTCCAGCTATGTGGCTTTAATGAATGATCTCTCTAAGTCTGAACCTTCTAATGCATCAAAAGCCCTCAAACACCAAGTATGGAAGGATGCCATGACAAAAGAATACTAGTCCATCTTAAAAAATGATGTTTGGGAAGTTGTTCCTATTAAAGATTGAACCAGAAAGAAGCAAAAACAGAATGCAAATCACACGCTTGCAATTATCTTGGGAAAAACCCTCTTGGCAAAGGGAAACAACCCAGCCCACAAAGTAGTACTCCTTTATTAATATGTGAAATATGAAATGCAATACATGAAATCTTCCGCAGAGATGGAAGACACTAACACGGATAGATCACAAGGATAAACCAAATAGAAAACATAGTTCATAAGATGAACATACGGCAATAAATCTGGCTCACTGATTGAGCACACATTCAAATACATGGATCGCTCTGGTTATGCTTGAATCTGTCCAAGCTAGAGAGAACACGTTCAAGCCGTGAGATGGTTCACGCACACGAGAACACACTTGCAATGCGACTATCTCAGTTACGAGCACTGTGAGCACACACAGGATGCATACACGGTAGTTACAGTATTGTGTCACACATAGACCAGGCGAACAACACCTCACACATTAAACTTTCTTTCTTTTTGTTCCAATATCCACTCATTGCAATACCACACAATAAGACCCATGAGCGAGAGAGTGAATGCAAAAGCAAGGTGTCGAGTAAGGTGACGCTTCACCTTGCTTGGCATTACAGCCAGCAAGGTGAAACGTCACCGTTGTGGCCGTTATGAATGTAGAGGAAGGCCTGTGCTTGGGAAACGCTCGCTAGAGGTGAAGCACGAGGCAACACACCGCGCGGGAAGTGAAACACATAACGTCTATGAAGCAACCCGATAGTTGGTTGTAGGTTGCAACTATAATGAACTGCCAGCGACGGTTGAAGCTCGGTTATGTGATAGCATAATGGTAACATAGAAACACAGACAGGTAATGTGATTAATGTCTCTGTCGCTACTACCAAAGTTCAACAGTTCCAAGGTCAAAGAAAAAATTTGTTGTTTCATCCAAGTAGCTATTCAAAATCAAGTATGCTGCAGATGGCAGTATAGAGAAACATAAAGCCAGATTTGTTGCCAGAGTTTTCTCACAGAAAGAAGGAATTGATTATGAGGGAACATTTGCACATGTTGCCAGATATACCTCAGTCAGAGTAGTTCTAACCATCATAACAGCCAAAGGATGGAAAGTTCATCAGATGGATGTATAGACTGCATTCCTAAATGGGAAAATAGAGGAAGAAGTTTACTTAGAGCAACCGGAAGGATTTGAGATTCACATTGCAAAATCTCATGTGTGCAGATTGAAGAAAGCTCTCTATGGACTTAAACAGGCCCCAGGACATGGTATGAGAGAATCGATAGATCCAAATCTATACTTCAAGAAAAGCAAAGGTGATATGTTAATACTAATCTTGTATGTTGATGATCTGTTAATTACAGGAGAAGATCACCTTATTGATCAATGTAAAAAAGACTTTGCTAAAGAGTTTGAAATGAAGGATTTAGGCCTTCTACATTACTTCCTTGGATTGGAAGTTTGGCAGAACTCAGACAGCATAGTGCTTAATCAAGGAAAGTACACCTTGGACATATTGAAGAGATTTGGTATGATGAATTGCAGACCCATGTCTTCTCCCATGGAAAGAAACCTTCATAAACTAAAGGAAGCAACAACAGATTCTCCGTTTGCAGATCCTACCCTCTACAGGCAGATAATTGGATCTTTGATGTACTTGGTTAATACTAGACTGGATATTTGTTATGCAGTAAATGCCTTGAGTCAGTTTATGTGTGAGCCTAAGGAGATACATCTTATGTCTGTGAAGCATATTATGAGATACCTTCAAGGTACTCTAAATTATGGACTCAAATATGAGAAAGTTGACTTGAATCTACATGGATTCATAGATTTTGATTGGGTTGGAAGTGCAGCTGATAGAAAAAACACCTCAGGTTGTTGCTTCAGTTTGGGATCCGCTATGATATCTTGGATGTGCAAGAAACAATCTTCAATGGCTCAGAGTTCTACAGAGGCCAAATACATCGCAGCCTCTATGGCAGCAAGAGAAGCAGTATGTCTCAGGAAACTGCTTGTGGGATTATTCGGTAAGCCCTTGAAACCTATAGTTATCCATTGTCATAATCAGAGTTGCATAAAACTTTCTGTGAATTCGGTATTTCATGATAGATCCAAGCATATAGAGATTCCTTATCATTATGTGAGAGACATGGTGGATAGGAATGTGATTCAGTTGGAATATATCAGTATAGGAGATCAAACAACAGATATACTCACCAAGCCACTTGCCAAAATGAACGTTGAACACTTTAGGAAAGGTCTTGGTATGATTGAATTGTAATTTGCATTGTAATCTTTACTGATATATATAAATATATAAGATGTTTAATGTGTAAAATTCTTTTGTCACATGTGTTGATACATGACTTTATGGGCTCTACCCCCTCTGTTCATCTCTAAAAGGTGGCGATCATTTGGAAATGAATACTTGTTTTCAAATATTATAAGATTGTAAAGAGCCTTTGTAGCTCTTAACTTTGTAATAAGAAATTCAAAGAGAAACTGATAATTTCGAATTCTTATTCTTCAACAAATAAGTCTTATCTTAACTGGAATTTTCAATTCAATTCATGATAGTCGAAAATACTTTAGTGAATCTCCATATCAAATAAATTAATACTTTCAATTTATAATCTTCACATAAATCAATTGACATTAATTTAGCACCTGTTATTCCATACACTAGCTGAATTATTATCTTCCAGCTGGTAACCTTCATGCAAGCTTGTCTATGAGATGCGGCTATTGTTGAAGGAGCCGATATTGAAGAGCACACGCCTGGTACTTAACGCTAAGCCTGCAGATTGTAGATTGAACATAGGCTGCTTGAAACTTGGTATTAACAGCCCCTAATAAATCCCACACAACCCTGCCGATAATACACGGCTCTGTTGAAACTCATGACCCAGAATTGTTAGCCGCCAACTGCAACTCAAACCGTTGGCATTCACAGCATCATTCGATGGCACAAGGATCCATCTCACAATGCATTACTTGGGAGAGTAATCGTTCTCCAAGCTATCAAACCCTTGCTTCCCTAGCAATTCGATAAACTCTAGAATTCTCCAAATCGAATAATCATAGCATAATGAAAAATCATGCAAGGCTGGGCTTTTTAAATAAGATATAAAATCTTCCTCTTCACACCACCATTCAGCTTCACAATCACACCTTTCACTTAAGTGATATCAATCGTCAAGTACACTTTCAAATTAAAACACTTAAAGTTAATAAATTGAAATAAGCCAAGCTTCATTCCATGAAATATGAAGAAGGTGATAATTGACAAATCTGGAAGAGCTCCAAAGAAGAATGAAGACTAAAATCAACGCCCAACTGCCTTACCCGAAATAGAAACTGGGTATAATTGACTTACTAAAAATAGTAAGTGCGACACAGAGATCCCCTAATCAAACTGTCAGCTCACAGGGATCGCATTGATGAACTGACAATAACAAGCCTAGGTACCTGCTAAATTGGGGACATTACAGTCCTCCCTCCCCAAGATTGCTTGTCCTCAAGCAATTGCAAACCAGGATGTTGCAAAATATCCTTTGACTCGCAAGTAGCATCCTCATTCGGTAGACCGAGCCACTTAACCAAAAACTCTTGGATAACTCGTTTGCGCAAATGTCTCTCCTTGGTATCCAAAATGGCCTCAGGGACCAATTCTAGCTTCCCCTCATCATCCAATGGTGGTAAAACAGATGAGGGAATAATATTCCTTCCCAAAGCTTTCTTCAGACGGGACACATGAAAAACATTGTGCACCTTACTATCAGAAGGCAAATCCAACTCATAAGCAACCTCGCCAACCCGCCGAACCACACAAAAGGGACCATAATACCGAGGTTTAAGCTTTTCAGCCCCGCTTCTCTGAATGGAAGACTGTGTGTACGGCTGCAGCATCAAATACACCATGTCCCCAACCTCAAAAGAGCGGGCCACTCTCCTCTGATCAGCATACTGCTTCCGCTGATTCTATGCTCGCTGTATATTATCCCGCAAGGCGCCTAAAACATCCTGACTATCCTGTAACAAATCACCTCCACTAGGTACTTTGCTATCACTGAGCATCAAATCAAGGAAACTGGGAGGATCATATCCATACAAAGCTCGAAAAGGAGTCATACAGATAGACATATGATGAGTCGAATTATAACAGTACTCACATAAATAAACCCACTTCACCCAAGACCTCTACTGAGTGGAAACATAGTTACGAAGATAGCCTTCCACCCATTTATTAACAATCTCAGTTTGACCGTCAGTCTGCGGGTGATAGCTAGTGCTAGGAGTTAGTTCTGTACCACATAACTTGAACAATTCCTGCCAAAAGTGACTCATGAAATGACTATCCCGGTCACTCAATGCTCTGCGGTAACCCATTTAATCGAAAAATCTCCCTGAAGAACAATTCTGCCACCTGTACCGCTAAAAAGGTAGTAGTGATGGGAAAGAAGTGAGCAAATTTGGTCAAACGATCCACTACTACATAAATATAGTCTCTACCTTGGACCTTAGGCAGGCCCACAATAAAATCCATAGAAATGCATTCCCATTTTTGATTAGGAATAGGTAGTGGCTGCAATAAACTCGCTGGATATGTATGTTCTTGCTTGTTCTGCTGACAAACGGAACATTCTTTGACATAATTTTGAACATCATGCTTGAGACCCCTCCATGTGAAACGTTCACGCACCTGCCTGTAAGTTTTATAGAAACCCGGATGTCCAGCTTTAGGGGAATCATGAAAAGCCCTCAACACCAACTGTATAACACTCGAACTAGCCACCAACCAAACCCTTCCCTTGTAAATGATCAACTCATTCACAAGAGCATACCTGTCATCCTAGATAGTCCCATCCAGAAAGTCAGTGGCCCACTGATCCTTTGCATACTCTGCAACAATCAAATGTTTCCAATCCTCAGTAACCTCTGACAAAGCACACAAGTGTGGTCTCCTAGATAGAGCATCAACAACAACGTTCTGTGTCCCCTTGATATAGGTGATATCAAAATCATAAGACTGAAGCTTGATGACCCATTTCTGTTGCCGCTCATTCAGATCACGTTGCCCCAGAAAATATTTCAAACTATCATGATCAGTTTTAATGTAGAATTTGTTGCCAACCAAGTATTGTCTGAATTTAGCCAAAGCATGCATGATGGCTAACATTTTCTTATCATAAACACTGAAAGACTTCTCAGGACCTCTGAGCTTCCTGCTCTCATACACAATAGGATGATGATCCTGTGAAAGAACGGCACCAATGCCCTCACCCGACGCATCACAATGCAAATCAAAAGGTCTAGAGAAATCAGGCATAGCCAACACCGGGCAAGAAGTCATAATCAATTTGAACTTCTCAAAACACTCTTGTGCTTGAGTAGTCCACTGGAAAGCACCCTTATGAGTCAGATCAATAAGGGGAGCTGCATGTTGGGAAAAGCCTACAAAAAATTTGCGATAAAAGGCACACAAACCAATAAACCCTCTAAGTTGAGTCAAACTCTTTGGAACTGGACAATCAATGATAGCGCGAACCTTATCTGAATCCATACGAACTCCCTTTGCGCTAATAATGTGCCCCAGATACAGTAACTCAAACATCCCCAAAGCACACTTAGACTCCTTAGCAAATAAGGAAGCCTCAGCCAAGATACCCAACATAGTGTCCAAATGCATCAGGTGCTCCTCCCACGTCCTGCTGTAAACTATGATATCATAAAAAAAAACCAATACAAACTTCCTCAATTGCCTGTGGAAAACCCTATTCATGGTAGACTGAAATGTTGTCGGAGCGTTGGTCAACCCAAAAGGCATGACCAAGAACTCAAAGTGACCATAATGACATTGGAAGGCTGTCTTCTCTATATCCTCCTCCCGAACTCGAATCTGATGGTATCCAGATCTCAAATCTATCTTAGAAAAGAAAGTAGCTCCGTGCAACTCATCAATCAGCTCATCAATGCGAGGAATAGGATACCTATTCTTAATGGTTTTCCGATTCAGCATTCTATAATCAATACACATTCTCATGGTGCCATCCTTCTTCTTCACCAAAACTACCGATGAAGCAAAAGGGGACTTACTCGGCCTGATGTGACCCATAGAGAGCAGCTCCTCAATAGTCTTTTCGATCTCATCTTTCAGCCGCTTGGGGTGCCTATAGGGAGTGATCATAATGGGTTTAGTACCCTCCTCTAACTCAATAATATGCTCTATGCCTCTGTCAGGTGGTCTGCCATGTGGTAAATCACTAAACACTTTGGAGTGTTTAACCCGTAATTCCTGTATATCAGGCTGATAGACTGTCTTCTCAGCCTCCTCAGAAGTAGGTAACATCCTGCACTCTGCTGCCCATTCCACTGCATCATGATTAACAAGCCGCTGCATACGTCTGAAGGTAATAGTCTTCAAATTCTCTTCCTTGATGGCTTTCAGAATATGTTTCTTTCCATCCACTTCGAAACTCATTTCCATATTCTTAAGGTTGAGGTAAAAAGCCTCAATGGAATGCAACCAACTCATGCCTAGTACCAATTCTGTCCCACCCATATCAACTACATAAAAATCAGATTTAAGTCATAATTGTTTAACCTGAGGGACAGATTCGAAATCATTTTGTCACACTTAAGAGTGTAACCATCAGCAACCTTGACACTAATTCCGTCAAACTCTTCAGTCAACAAACCTCTCCTAGATACTAACCCTGAATCAATAAAATTATGTGTTGCCCCTGTATCCAATAATGCAATGACACGCTGTCCCGCCAAGAGCCCACGTAATCTGAAAGACCCTTCCCTCTGCATGCTAGAAAGATAAACCACCTTAAGCTTAGGATCTTCACCGTCTTTCCTCTTTGTAGTTATTCCTTCTTCTGTGTCAACCTGCTGTTCTGAAAAATCAGTCATATGCTCATCATCATAAAACCATTCCATAAGTCTATTTCTTCCCTTAGGCCTCAAAGGACACTCATGTTTCTCATCATAGGGACCCTTGCAATAAAAACATAACCTCTTCCTCAAATCATTAAGAGTTTCCTGATCAAGTGGTCCCATCATAGGACGCTTAGAATCTGATCCATCCTCTTTCTTTGGGGCAGAATTATTGTTCTGTGAAGAACTAGATGGTCTAGAAGGGAAACGAGTGCGTGGAGCTGAAAACTCTAAGTCCCGAGCTTTCTTCATGGTTGCTTGCAAGGAAGGGGGATCAAAAGACTTAACCCAACCTCTGAGAGGTTCTACTAATCCCTCTGTAAACAGCATCACCTGTCTTCTCTGTGAAATATCATAAACCATCACTGAAACTTTTTGAAACTCATTAATAAAAGTCTCCAAATTACCCGTTTGTCTGAGTTGAGCTAAATCACGAAAATATGATTCCAGATCTTTCCTGTCAAATCTCTCAACCAGATTATGCACAAACTCCTGATAAGTTCTTACCTGATCATGCTGTAATGACACGAGACCATGATACCACCAATCATGAGCAGCTCCGTCTAAGTGCAAAACAACAAATCGAACAACGTCCTCTTCAGACATAGGACGTAATGCAAGATAAGTATCCAACTTATGAATCCAAGCCCTGGCTGTCATCTTTCCACTTCCATCAAAATGAGTCATAGTGAGTTTACTGGTTGCTTGTTTGAGTTCAAACTGGTTAGTCCTCTGTCTTGTATCTGGACTATGCCTGCCTCTGTGATGCTCTCTTTTTTGGGTTAAGAACCTATCAAAGTTCAAGTTCCTCTTAATGGGTTCAGGTAATGCATCTCATTCAGCATAATGAGCAACCATATCATCCACAAAAGGAGCTGGCTCAGAATCAACACTAACTGCATCCTCTTCAAGTCTTAAGAATGTGGGACGTAATGGCCTATCACGGGATTCTGTAGGATCATCTCTGGTCTCCTACCTATCCACAATCTTGGATCTGTGCGAACCAACAGATGCATCTCTAGTGCCCCTGTCCCAGTTCCCTGGTACATTCATGCGCTGCAAGGTGTCAGAAAGTTGTTGCAAAACAGTTGCAACATGATGTTGACCGTCTACGAGATTCCGGAAAGTATCTCTGACTTTCCTGTCCATGTCATTTCCCACATTGTCTCTATTCTTGTTACCTGTTTGATCACCCTGCGGACCTTGTTCATTACCTTCCGGAGGTGGCGAAGCTCTACCCCTGCGGGTATAATGAACACCTGGTACAAATCTATCTGCCATATCTGGGCCCAAAACTTCAGGCTGGCAGGATCAGTGCTCTGATACCACTGTAAAGAGCCTTTGTAGCTCTTAACTTTGCAATAAGAAATTCAAAGAGAAATTGATAATTTCAAATTCTTATTCTTCAACAAATAAGTCTTATCTTAACTGGAATTTTCAATTCAATTCATGATAGTCGAAAATACTTAAGTAGTGAATCTCCATATCAAATAAATTAATACTTTCAATTTATAATCTTCACATAAATCAATTGACATTAATTTAGCACCTGTTATTCCATACGCAATAGCTAAATTATTATCTTCCAGTTGGTAACCTTCACGCAAGCTTGTCTATGAGATGCGGCTGCTGTTGAAGGAGCCGATATTGAAGAGCACACGCCTGATACTTGTTGTGAGGTTTCACATCATCGCCCCAAAGAATTTGGGGACCCCCCTTTTTTTTTAGAAAACCTTGGCATTTTTCCTAGATCCTGGCATTATGATGCCTTGGCAAATTTTTGGGCTTTGATGAGTGAATTTTGAAAATTGATGAAATTGAAGGCTTGAGCATTTTCGAATTTGAGTATGAATTTGGTCTTTTTTGGAAAACCTTGCAAATTTTGGGTGTTGGAATAGAGATCAAATAGAAAATTAAGTGGCCAAGAAATTAAATTAATTTGCCAAATGGAGATTTAATAAAGCTAAATTGGACCTATCACCTTGATTAAATCCAAAAATCTGGGCATTGAAATTTAAAAATTAGGGCCAATAAATTGAAAATCTGGGCAAATAAATAACAAATTTGGCCCCAAATTCGAACAAGTAGCAGGCCCTTAGATGGCAATTAAGGTCCTCCTTAGTGAAACGTGTGGACAAGTGCCCACTTAGACAAAATCTGGACACTAATTTAAAAAATCTGAGCTTTGAAATTCGAAAATCTGGGTATTAAAACTTTAGATATGGCCCCAAATTGAAATGTGTGGCCTTGGAAAATAAATTAGGGCCTGTCCTTGATGAAGCGTGGGGGGGTAAAGGTCCCAAATCGCATTGAAATTTGAAATAAGTCGCCCCAATTTCATCTTAGTATAAAATTAAATACAAATTTAAATCCCAAATCTAGGTTGGCCCTTTAAAAGGCAGCATTTTAATTATAAAATTTTATTTCTCTTAGCTAGGTCGGCCCTGTAACTAGGGGTCGAAATCGGGTATATAATGGAGGTCTCCCCTCCACTCTTTCCTCACCATTTCTCATTTGTCTTAGCAGGCTTATTGAGGAGCGAAATTTCTAGAGGTAGGGCGGCGAAATTTGGGAGTAGACTGCTATTTGAAGGGCAGAAAATTGTGCCCTAGCTGCAAATTGTCTAGCAGACCTGCGAAAAACTAAGGCAGGGCTTCGAATTTGGAGAAGAGAGGGCTGGGCAGCGAATTTGCCAAGCAGCAGTGCTGTGAATTTGCTTTGGAGTACTGTGAATTTGGGAAAAGAAAGTTTGATGTGTGCTGCCATTTTAGTACCTACGAATTTGATTGAGGGACCTGCTCTTTGTGCCTTGGCTTGCGAAATTTTATCCAGAGACGAAAATTTGAGGTGCCCTAGCTGCTGTTTGGAGGGCAGGCCTGCTTTTTGTGCCCTAGGATTGCCAAAATCGGAGGGGCCTGCGAAAGTCATCAAGGAGTCCAGCGAATTTGCTAAAGGGAGCTGCGTTTTGGAGTGTTGCAATTTTTGTTTGAGGCTGCCAAAGTGGTAGAAGAGCTACAAAATCCAGGGCAGATTACTATTTTTGGAAGATTACTAAAATCATAAATTCTCTAGATTTGTCAGGGGACTATTACAGATTTGCTCATGGTCAGCGAATTTGGTGGAGGGGGGTTTCAAGTCTGGTCTTGTCAGTGCATTTGGGGTATTTCTTTTCCTTCTTTGGATAGTGATTATTTGGTGTAGAAAAGGAAATTTTTTCGATTTTGAGTAAAGGTTGGTTGATAAAGCAGAATTATTCTTTGTTCTTTTTTAGTTCTTTCCTCCATTTCTTGCTTGCATCATCCATCCATCACTTCATCATTTCATCTAGGGCTTGAAGTTGGGAGATATAAGTGTAGTTTCATAGGAATTGAAGAGGTAGAAATAAGTGGTAGTCCCACCCCTAGGAAAGAAGTTGGAAGATATAAGTGTAGTCCATCTCATAAGTTTTCGAAGAGGCAGAAATAAGTGGTAGTTCCACCCCTAGGCGAAGAGGCAGAGATAAGTGTAGTGTGATAGGCATTGAAGAGGCAGAAATAAGTGGTAGTTCCATCCCTAGGATTGGAGGGGCAGAGATAAGTGTAGTTCCACCTCACTGTAGAAAGAAGGGGCAAAAATAAGGGTTAGGATGGCGGATGCTAGTGCAAGCAAGAACCCAAGGGGAATGAATACTTAGAAAGACAAGGAAGACATGATGCTTAAGACCACCTTCTTCTCAAAATTGAAGCGAGTCGGTGACACCAACATCAGTACAGTGGATATGATACAGTTGAGAGATAGGTTGAAAGGAGGCCACTCCTCCATGGCGAAGAAGATCAACAAGTGTGAAATTGTACAAGTTGCCGCCTTCCCTCCTACCTTGCCTTGTCCGGAGTTGGTGATGGGGTGTGCATCTCGGCTAGATATTGTGACCAAGTCCATCATCTTTGATGAAGGAAAGAGGGTGTTGGCTAACATCAGTGGGCAGGTGGTAGAGGAAGTTTTCAATATACCCCAGCAGAAGGGCATGATAGTAATGTTGATGGATCAAGCAGCCAAGTTCTTTCAAGACCATCAGGATGTCTACCTTGCTCTACTAAAGTAGAATTGGTTGCACGAAGGCAAGAAGGGAGTCACCAAGTCATCAAGGCTCACCAAGTCAGATTTCAAATCAGAGTATGGCGATCTTGTTGTGCTTCTCAACCGAGTCATGGGCTCCGCTCAAGGTATGCAGTTTGAAACTTGGATGTACTATTTTATTGAAGGAATTGAAAATGGAAAAAGAAAATTTGATTGGGCTAGAATCATTAGCGAGAACTTAGAGTTGCAACTTAGGACAGTGCAAAATCAGAAACAATTCTACATGGGGTCCTACCTTTTCTATTTGATTGCAAGACTATATGAACATCCTGGACTTAAGGCTAGAGGGGTGATTGGCAATGGGCCCAGACAATGCTTGGTTACTGCAAGGGACACCCGCCAGGAGGCTCTCGCCGGAGGCGGAGACAAAAGTCAAGAAGTATGGAAGTTGGTTCATCCAATTCTCACAGTTTACATATATAAGAGTGGCTGGATGCACGGCTTGTCCCAAGAGGCTTCCAAGGTACCCACCCGATAGGATAGTTTTGCAACTTGAGCAATATGACAAAATGATGAAGCTCAAAGGTGAGACAGGGGTTACCTTCTCACTCATGATAGGCAATGATAGTTGTCCCAATCCTGTCGCCTTTGCAGTTGCGGAGAAAGAGTTCGAACAATATCATCTAGGATGGTATAGGGCAAGGCAAGGATTCGATCCTAATGGTCTAATCAAGGCATCTCATGGGGATCCATTCAAGCATATTCCTACTTTGGAGGATTTTTGGGCCAATGCACAGGATGACTTTCATGTGAGGAAGTTGGCTTTCTCAAGGTTATCGGTGGGCATGATGAGGGCCATTAGATGGAGAAGTCTTGATATTCCGGACCAACTGGAAGAGGATGAAGATGTGCTAAGGGAAGATTACAATACAGTAGAGGGAACAGAGTTGCGTCCAATGGATTGGGATGATCCTCAGGATCCTTCCTTAGATGCAGTAACAAGAACAGTTGATCTACACACTGAATGATGGTATAACAAAAAGTTAAGGCAATTACAAAGTCGGAAGGTACACCTTACCTATGAGAAGATGAAGCCAGAGGAGGAGATTCCAGCGGAATCAGCAGGACAACAGGGTGGGGGTAGTAGCCAGTAGCAAACAGTTAAGAGAAAGAAGAGGAGTTTGGAGGTTGAGAAAGGCAAAGAACATCAAGAGCCTCCAGCAAAGAAACAAAGTACAGTGCCATCAAGAGAGAGCATAGTTGAGGCTAGGAGCCAAGAGGTTGGTACAAGTGAGCAAAGGGCAGCGGTAGAGGTGAGCTCTGGTTCAGAATCAAGTGGTTATAGTAACAGTATAGGGTATTCTCCTCTTTCGGAGAACCAAGTTAAGGAAGATGCGACAGTTAGCGGTGAAGGAGATAAGCCAATTGATATTGAGGCTCTATCAGTTGAGGAAGGAAGCCAAGCGCCTAAGGTTGTTGGTGATGCTTTGCTAGTCGAACTGAATCCAGATTTGGGGAGATGCACTGTACCACTGTGGTTGAGACAGATGCTTATGCCAAGGGGCGAGGTTGTGGCCATCCGAACAGTTGAGGATATTCAAGGGCTAGTGGAAAAGGAAGATGATGCCAGACAAAAACAGATTGCAGGAACAGTGGCAAAGGTAATTAGGAGTGATGAGGATGGTCACCGAAAGGTTCAGATTGCGGTGCCAAAGGTTAGCAAGGCAGTAGACGAGATTGTGGCCAAAGACTATGAGATAGTAGAGCATGACATGGGAAGAATCACAGATGACATGGAGTGTTTGGAGGTTCAGGAAGGCATAGCTTCAATCAGAGAAAGGTTGAGGAAGGCTAATGAAAAGATTGTGGAGTTGGAAAACGAAAACAAGTATTGGAGGGATAGCTATCATGGAGTGTATCAACCTATCCAACAGTTGCATCAGGCAGCCCTTCCACAAAATAGTGGGAGCAATCTGGAAGAGATATCAGCTAAAGAGCAAGAAACCAAAAGTTGGATCAGTGATACAATTCAAGAAGGGCGAAAGTTCTTGCCTTCCTTTATTTCGATATTCAGGGCATTTGTGTCTCTTAGGGACAAATTCAGAGCATTTGATGGGGAGTGGAAGGATTTCCTTCCAATCCATGACTTAGTCGTTCCCAGGTTACAGGCGGCCATAAAGCTATCAGAGGGATCTTTGGTGAGGGCCAAGTTGGTCAATGAAGGAGGAAAGAGTATTGTTGAGTCTTGGTATGTTGCCTTGACTATTAGATCGAGGGCACTTGAAGAAATACAGGATGAGATTGCACAGTATAGTCCAAGCATCGACACTTACATTTCAAACATGTTGAGCGATGCGAGGGTTGCACTTGATTTTGAAGGCATCAAAGAGGAGAATATTAATGAGACAGAGTTTGGATTGAGATTGGATGAGTTGGGGAAGATTGCCGTCAGGAAGAAACAGCTGGGCATCCTTGCCTCTCTCAGGGCTCTTATCGAGTTTGCAAGGGATGATGAGGAGAGTGAGAAGACATTGCAAGCAGCAAAGAACATGATGAACACAACTGAGCTCGGAATGAGGCATACACCTTGCCCTCCCATGGAGGAAGTCAACATGTTAGCCAAATTCATTGCCTTTGCTAAGAAGATGAAGGAAAAGGGTAAAATTGTATTAGAAGATCATTTGATGTAAGCCCAAGTGGCAAATTCTCCTTTCTTCTTGGGTAGGATAGGTGTCTAATTCTAATTGGCTACCATTTTGGTGCCTTCTCATTGGTTGCCACTTTTCTTTTTTTTCATTGGTCCATTGATGAGGTGGCGTCTTCTCATTGGCCGATGGGGTGGCAACCCTAATTAGGGTTTCTGGGATTTAATCTGGATCGTTGATTTTGCCTCTTAATCTCTACCGTTGGTTGTAATTTTGAGCCTCTATATAAGGCCATGTACTCTCATTTGTAAAGGTTTGAAGAAAATTGTTGCTAATATAATACCAAAATTGCTTCTCTTGTCATTGTTGTGTCTTGCATGGTGATTAAGAACACTTGGTGTTATTGCATGGTTTCTACTTCCAATTGTTAAAGTTAGATTTCATTGAGTTGTTAAAGTAGATTTCATTTCAAGAAAGTGTTAAAGTAAGAATAGAAGTAGATGGCTAGTTGTATGGTGATATTGGTAAATGTTTGATAGGGATCTATATACTAGGCCACTAGCATCTTAGCGGCTTGTTAAGGAGCCTTGTGTGGTAATCTAGTCTCATTCCCCTTGAATCATTGCATCTATGGAGGTAGCACCGCGGGCAAGCTTTCATTAGGTTTGATCCCCGTCCATTTGCCAATCTTTCCATTCTATAGGAGTAGCAGTAAAGAAGCAAGTAGTTTAGTAGTTAGATTTTTGAAGAGAAAATTTGGAAGTGATATAAATTTGAGTATACATTGCAAAGCTAGATCCTATCATCATCATAGCGAGAATTTGACATCCTTGAACGAACAACGTAAGTCCGCCTACGTGATTACCAACAAATCACATTAATATAATTGAGTTAGTATCCATAGGTGTAAGGAACCTTGGAGTTTTTCTCATGTCCTTCATGAGTATTTACTTTTCAAGAGAGGGTTGAGTGTTTGGTATTCTATATCAAGTGTTCAATTGCTATATGTTATGTAGTGGTACAAAATTGACATCAACAGTACTTAACGCTAAGCCTGCAGATTGTAGATTGAACGTAGGCTGCTTGAAACTTGGTATTAACAGCCCCCGATAAATCCCACACAACCCTGCCGATAATACACAGCTCTGCTGAAACTCACGGCCCAGAATTGTTAGCCGCCAACTGCAACTCAAACCGCTGGCATTCACAGCATCATTCGATTGCACAAGGATCCATCTCACAACGCATTACTTGGGAGAGTAATCGTTCTCCAAGCTATCAAACCCTTGCTTCCCTAGCAATTCAATAAACTCCAGAATTCTCCAAATCGAAAAATCATAGCATAATGAAAAATCATGCAAGGCTGGGCTTTTTAAATAAGATATAAAATCTTCCTCTTCACACCACCATTCAGCTTCACAATCACACCTTTCACTTAAGTGATATCAATCGTCAAGTACACACTTTCAAATTAAAACACTTAAAGTAATAAATTGAAATAAGCCAAGCTTCATTCCATGAAATATGAAGAAGGTGATAATTGACAAATTTGGAAGAGCTCCGAAGAAGAATGAAGACTAAAATCAACGCCCAACTGCCTTACCCGAAATAGAAACCGGGTATAACTGACTTACTAAAAATAGTAATTGCAACACAGAGATCCCCTAAACAAACCATCAGCTCACAAGGATCGCATTGATGAACTGACAATAACAAGCCCAGGTACCTGCTAAATTGGGGACATTACAAAGATGACGATCTTGTAATATTGATATCATGTTGACTTGATATCATTCATGGATTTGCCATGATCTGTTATGGTAGACATTATGTGACATAATGTCAGTGCACATACCATGGCTAGGATGTATAAGGAGAATGTGATATTCTCAAGCATATCATCCTTTAAGTGTCACAAGTTATGTGATACTTATCATCACATGTTATGTGATGTTTGTCTTCACGAGATATGCGAGACTTCTTATCATGAGTTATGTGATATGCTTTTCCACGAGTTATATGACACCTCACAACTTATGTGATACTTATCATCACGTATTATGTGACGCTTGTCTTCACGAGATATGTGAGAGTTCTTATCACGAGATATGTGATATATACGATTTTATCTTCCCTAGCTAAGAGGGAGTGTTGTTGCATATAGCCATGATCAGATAAATTCATATTACTAATGCATATATCAATTAGAGAAATTCATAATACTGAAGCATCTATCATCGATCAGATTAAAGAGACATATGTATATATAATGATAATTATTATTATCATCATATATATATATATTAATATATACGATTTTTATATTCTCGTAATTGGTATTGGAATCGGTATCAACCCGATAACATTAGTATTGAATTGTAATTGGTATTGGAATCAGTATCAACCCGATAACATTAGTATTGAATCGGTGTCAAACCGATTATAAGTCTCAATGCTGTGTATTACGAAAGGGTGTGACGATTAGTCACGCCTATGATAGGCGTGACTCCTCAAGGAGTCACGTCTATCATAGATGTGACTGATCACTACCATGCACATATTTATACTGATCGGACTGTTCAATACAAGCACCGAAATCAATAAATGTGAAGTATATTGAACAGCAACACAGATTTATATATTCCTTCATTGCAATTTGTTCATAGTCAAATTACAAGTTCATTTCAATTACATACATTCAGTTCTTCTACTCCTGCAAATAAACATTAACATTGTTAGAAATTTAGAATCCAGATATATATATATATATATATATATATATATATATATATATAACCAGCATTGCATATATATACATAAAAGAAGAAATTGAAATTTGAATAATAAGTTTGCCTTGAATTTCAAATATAACAAATTTGAAATTTGCATCGTATTTGTTTGCTATCTTAATCGTAATGCTGTGTATTGGTTTATTCTGAACTTGCATATTATACCTGTTCTGGAGAACGACAGTAATGTCCTTTGATATTGCAGCAGAAGACTAATGTTGATGTAGAACACATGATTTTCTGATAAAAGTTGTTTTCTTAGGCATTCTTCATCTCAGGGACATGATAGGCTTTCTACTACAAGCTCATGATTAGACGGGACAAGAGGGGTCTTCATTGTCTGTGATCCTTTACCAAAGGATGATCTGATCTTCTGGGACTTCACTTGATTTTATGAGATTGTATATTTAACACCAAACGCATTGGAAATTATTCCCCACCACCTAGAACTTGTCTTGTTTCAACAACTTCCAAAGTGGAGAATTTGGGAATGTTTTGAAATGGGTTTTGCCCATGGAGCTAGAATTGGTTGGCATTGTAATCCTTATGCTAACAAGTCTGATATATAATACATTTGAAAAAAATGAAAACAGTATGTTTAACCTAACTCTTTTAAACTTAAATGCATGGACGAGCGCAAATGAAACAAGAAATTGAAGGCAAGGAAAGAATATTCCTTTGTAAAACAAAAATGAAGAAAAAACTTAAAAACTACTCGTTTGTCCACATTTTTCCTTGTGATATCCTTCGTAGTGAATGGGCTTTTGCATTTGTAGGAATGACACTTCAATTGCTTTGGAATCTTTAATGATCAATCTTCAACTTTATTCACATGATGGCAAACAACAATGAATGGTTTTTGTTTGTGCATTCACAATTAGGTATAATCAGTTTGTTTTAGTCTTTCAAATTATTTACAAGTAACTTTTATAGTTAGGGATCCCATTTTGTCAAAAAGAAGTAATCAAAATCCTATAGATTAATTTTAAGTTCTACATAATATTCTAAAATCTGGTCTAGGTTTGTCTGGATTCATTTGGGATGAATCCACAAGAAAAAAGTAACGCCTTAACTAAATCCCAGGTTAGAGCACCCAAATTTCAAATCAAGTTTGAATTGGATCTCGATTTTGTAATAGGCTGGGGTAAATTTCAAAACAACCTTTTTGCAATTTTCACAAGTTTGGGTGCACAGACATTTTGTCACAGTATGCAGCTGGCCGGTTTATGATGGTTTTTAGCTTGTTTTAGAATTGATATTATCAGTGTGCATAACATTAATTTCCAGACTTCACAGATTGAAATTAGCTTCACTTATACCAAAATAATACATATAAAAATCACAATTAAATTTTATTGATTACTTGGTATTGTTGTTCAAAATGATATAGTACGGAAATTCACATTTAGCAGTACAACATTGAATATTGCTCAATATTTATTAATTATATCCGACCTTTCTTTTTGAAATCTTCCATGTTTTTGAAACAGAAACCATTTATACTTTGAATCCCTTCTAAGAATAGTATGACAACTTTTTTTGAAGGTACGACCCCTTAAGGAAGCTTACTATGAGGTGGCAGTTCCCATTTAGCAGTACAACATTGAATATTGCTCAATATTTATTAATTATAGCCGACCTTTCTTTTTGAAAGCTTCCATGTTTTTGAAACAGAAACCATTTATACTTTGAATCGCGTCTAAGAATAGTATGACAACTTCTTTTGAAGGTCCGACCCCTTAAGGCAACTTACTATGAGGTTGCAGTTCCTTTTGAATTGTCAATGTTAAAACATTTTACTTTTTAGAGCCTTTAAAGGCCGTGGCAGACTTTTCCATGTTTTATAACTCGCCCATATTGCATCACCCCCTATTTACTTAGCTTTTAAGAATTGTACGGACCTCTCCAATGTGAAGAAAATTTTATGGCTCCTTTATGGAGTAGTTGGTTTTCTCTCAGCAGGAAATAATATAATAGTTTTATTTCTTCGTTCACAACACACAATGCACATAATATATATTGTTCCTCCTCTGCACACACAACTCTAATAATTGCCTTTCATCTTTTGTACACCACAATAACAAATTAGTCATTTGCTGGCAAGTCTCAATTAATTTGTACCTGGAAGACTGGAGTCAACTATTGTGAATAGATTCTTTATTTCTCTGATTAAGCATGAATGTAAATCCTGTGTGAATACACTGTTGATTTGATTAGGGAGAAATAGTTCATCTTTGAAACCAAATACCTCTAAGGTTTTCAGTTGAACTTATAGTCCAAAATTGAAAATGAGAGAAATAAAAATGTCCAAGATGATCCAAATGAGCCATTTATTTCTCTTTTATAATTTTTCAGAAACTTTCAAGAAGCTTTTAATTTTAAATTCACCTTTAGATTAATTACACTTTTTAATGTAGTCACTTAACAATTAATTAAATAAAGTTACCTACAATAACTTAAGGTAACTTAATTTTAACTAATTAAAAGTCTTCCCTTATTTAATTTCCAAATCAGCCTATGGGAATAAAATAGGCTATTGACACTCCACCAAATGCCTAAGACAAACAAGGGGACATTAGAATCCTCTGTCAAAAATGATTGTTCTCAAGCAATAGTAGATTTAGGTGTTGAAAAATATGCTTTCCTTCCCATGTGGTATCTTTTGTAGGAAAATCCTTCCATCTAAGCATATACCGAATACTCCTATTTCCGAGTCTTTTCTCCTTGACATAACTTATCTCTTTTGGAATTAGGATTAGTTTTCCCTCCTTATCCAATGGTGGCAGCTTCGTAGAAGGTGTGATGTGTTTCCCTAGTCCCTTTTAAGGAAAGAAACATGAAACATATTGGGAATTTTACTATGCTCTGAAAGCTCCCGCTCATAGGCGACCTCCCCAATCTTTTGTATAATCCTGTAAGGTCCATAAAAGCTGGGTTTCAGTTTTTCCACACCACTTCTCTTGATTGAGGACTGTCTATAAGGCTGCAACCGAAGGTATACCATGTCTCCAACCTCAAAGGACCTCTCACTCTTGTGCCTATATGTATACATCTTTTTCTGATTCTATGCTTGCTAAATGGTTTCTTTTAGAGCCTTCATTATGTTTTGATGTTCCTATACCCAATCTCTAGTTTGAGTGGCCCTACTATTTATGGCCATAAAACTTGGGATTCAATTTTTCCACATCACTTCTCTTGAGCAAGGACTGTCTATAGGCCTGCAACCGAAGATATACCATGTCTCCAACCTCAAAGGACCTCTCAATCCTATGCCTATCTACATACATCTTCTCTACTTGCTTAATGGTTTCTTTTAGAGTCTTCATAATGTTTTGATGTTCTTGCACCCAATCTCTAGTTTGAGTGGCCCTACTATCCACAATAATCAAGTACACAAAAGGGGTAGCATCATACCTTGTAAAGCCCTGAAAGGTGTCATGTCAATGCTCATGTGATGAGTGGTATTTGAGAAATGCTTACCTAGACACAACCATTTGACCCATGCCTTCTAATGACCAGCTACATAATTCCTTAAGTACCCCTCAAGAGTTGTTTCCTATTTCTTTTTGCCCAAATTTTTGTGGGTTGTAACATGTGATTGGAGTCGACTTAGTACTTGCCAATTTGAAGAGATCCTACTAAAATACATTGTGAAATATGCTATGTTGATCATTGACTATGTTCCTAGGCAACCCATGAAGTGTGAATGGCTCCTTGAAGAACAATTCTGCCACTTATGGTGCCTTATATTTAGAGGATATAGCAAAGAAGTGCATGTACTTAGTCAAACTATCCATCACAACAAAACACAATCTCTTCCCTACACCCTTGGAAGCCCTATTATGAGATCCATCGACACACTTTCTCTTTTTTGATCAAGAATGTGGAGGGGCTACAATAGATGTGATCTCCCCTTTTTGGATTACCCTATATTTTTCCCTACAATCACAAATTCAATAAAACAGGAACATAATATAGTTAGAGATATAACTTTACCCAAAGAATGTAAAGCAAGAGACAACTTTGTTGAGATCTTGCAATAATATTTACAACTTATTGAAGATACAATTCATAAGATCAACACTAGGGTTTAAGAACGCATACTCATAATCATTTTAATCATATAACATATCTAATTGTTATTTGGGCTCAACCATAACAAAGCTTGGATAAGAAGAGATGATTGGGTGCCCAAGATGATCCTCTACCCTAGGCCCAAGATTGGATATACCATCCGTCTTGGCCTTAAGTGGCCTTCTGCCATCTTGTATGAGATGGTGTACCTAGTGAGGAAACCTATAGTCCTCTTCATCATGCCACCTTTATGCACTCTCCTACAATTGAGATTCCTTTGAATCCATCCCAGCAATCACTCAATATAGAGGTGGGGGGAGAACCTACAATAGGGTGCCCATGTGATCCTCTACCCTAGGCCTAAGAGAGGATATACCATCTCTCTTGGCCTCAAGTGGCCTTCCATCATCTCATATGAGCTGTTGTGCCTAGTGAGGTATCCTATAGCCGTTTCCCCTCCTTAAACTCTCCCTTCCCCACCTTGCCATGATTGATTGTTGCTATTCGGCGATCTAGATTATTACTCAATATATGCATAATGTTATCTGCCTATATTATTATGTAAAGAACTGTACATTATATTGCTGCATATATCAGGCATACACATTTGGACATATATTTATGCATACCACCATAACAAGAATGTTACTGCCTTCTGATCAATAATAGGTTCTGATTTAGTCATGTTTGCTTTTATGCAACTGCTGATTCTTATCAATGTTCTCTCTTCCTTGGGGCTTTCTCCAATATATACCTTAATATCCCCATAAAGGTAGACGTCCCTTGGGTAGTTGTCTTCTTCTCATGGCAGGGACATGACATTTGACATGGTTTGCTGTTCTCTGCTATAATTTAATTATTTTCTGCTGCTAATCAGATCTGAACTTCCTTTACTTTTCCCACTCATCTGCCCCTTTTGTCCAGTGAAATATCTTCCCTTTATATCTTTCAATGGAGGGACTTGCAACTCTTCATCTAGCAAGTGGCACAACTCTTCAACTGATTATTGAGTCGGCCCTAGAAAATAACCTATTTAACCCTGGTCGGCCCTTAAGTGTATGGTGGTTTATGTAACTAATTCCCATGCTGCTCTAAAAAAAATCATTTTATTCTCCTCAATCAGGTCGGCCCTACTTAAAGATTCCTTCTATTTATTGAATTTCCATAAATTATGCCACCTAGGGTTATTTGTAAGGTCGGTCTCCTTTGAATCTCCATTGATTTCTAGCCATAATGTGATCTGTTAAAGCTGTGATCTGTCTTTCAGGACAGGAACATATTAATAGACCTGCTGGAAAAGTATGCTTGGAATTATTTTGTTGACAAATTTCGTATTCCCTGATATGTCTAAGACTCTAAACACATCATCCTTCAACCCTTTCCAAGAAAATCTCTCTCACTTGACAATATGTTTGATGTACCCCTGATGACCTACTTGAGGTGTATCATGAATAGTCTTGAGAATCTTCATCTTTATTTTGATTTGGAACCAAATATGTTATGTCCTTAAAGTAGATAATATCATCAATCACCTTATATCGATCATCCTGAATCTTCCCATCCATGATCTCACGTGCAAAATTACTCTTAGAGTACTCAACTAAAAGATAGGACTTCTAATCCACTAAAATTTCAGACATTGCACACAAAGTGGATTTCCTAGATAAGGCATTTGCTACTACAGTCTTCTCCCCCTTTACATGCTCAATATCAAAGTCATAATGCAATTTTCTTACCCACTTTTCCTGTCCCTCATTCACATCTTTTTGCTCTAGAAAGTATTTTAAGCTGTTTTGATTATCTCCTACCACAAACTTCCCTCCAACTATGTATTATTTGAATTTTGCCAAAGAGTGCATGATTGCGAGTTCTTCTTTATCATAGGCAGAATAGTGTCTCTCAACATTTGTGCTTTTTGTGCTTATTTTGTATAAGCACAACTCCAATTCATTTCAAGCACAAAGAGTTGTGAGAAATCAAGAAGTGCTGAGATAGAGCAAGTGCTCATGACTTGCTTAAGATGGTCAAACACTTGTACTGATTTGGACCAAGATAATGATCCTTTTCTGTCAGATCTGTAAGAGATGCACTATGCTGTGAAAGTCCCTTCACGAACCTCTCGTAGTAGCTACACAATCCAAGAAACCCTCTCAAATGTGACACAGTCTTTGATAGGAGTCAATCAAGAATACTCGAAACTTATCCTAATCCTTGTTAACTCCATTAGCATCAATTACATGATCTAGATAGAGTACCTTTGTCATCCAAACTCATACTTAGATGCCTTCCCAAACAAGGATTGAGTCTCCATTATTCCCAACACCTCATCAATGTGTTGAAGGTGGTTCTCCCAAGTTTTGTAGATCAATATATCATCAAAGAATACAAGCACAAACTTCCGCAAATTCTTGTTGAACATGTGGTTCATGTGATACTGAAAAATAGCCGAAGCGTTAGTTAAGCTGAAGGCCATAACTAGAAATTCAGTGTCCATAATGACATCTGAAAGCTTTCCTATGTATGTCTTCCTCCCTCACTCTACTCTGGTGATATTCTGACCTAAGATCAAATTTATATAAGTATATTTCCTTAGGGAGCTCATCAATCGTAGGAAATTTTGTATTGGTTCTCATTTGTTTTCTTATTGAGTGCTTGGTAATCAATACACATCCTCATTATCCCCTCCTTGACCATCACTATAAAAGAAGCAAAGGGTCTCGAACTGAGCCTAATGTGCCCCATATCCAATAGCTTCTTAATAGCGTTCTCTGTCTCTTATTTGTGCCTCGTTGGGTGATTGTAAGTAGTAGTAATCATTTGCTTGGCTCCTTCCTCAAGCTCAATCACATGCTGAAATCCTCTATTTGGTGCACTACTTGAAGGAATATCATTGAAAACCATACTATGCTTACCTAGAATAGTTTGAATATCCACATGGTATGTTCTCTCCCTATTCAAAGACTTATTAGAAAAAATCAGGCATTGAGATGCTAACCTCATCATGACAAAAAAATGCTCTTCATCCTCTTAGCTATAACAATTCTAGTTGCACACCATTAGACATGCCATGAAGTAACCATCTACTTTGAATCTCAGCTCCATGGTCCGAGAACTCTATGAGTACTTACCCAATGAATGCAACCACTAAACTCCCAAAACATCATTAGTCTCCCCATTTCCCACCACATAAAAACTATTTGTAACTGTAGAATAGCCTAAGGCAATACTCAATCGAGGAATTGTTTTGGTGCAAGTTGTTGTGACCTTTTCATACCATCGTCCCATTACAAATGGGGACCCCCTCTTTTTGCTTGGCAATTAGCAGTTTGTTAGTTTTAGTTTTTGTTTGATTACAATTTTGATATCTCAACTCTCAAGGTTGATAAAGTAGGAAGTTTGAGCAAGGTTAGGATGCAAGTCGATCCTTAGTTAAAAGTTAGGATCTTGTAGTGGCTAAGAAGTTTCAATTGTCAAGTCATGATCAACACAATTAGTGAAATCCTTGGTTTGATCCCAAGCAAGAATCCTAAAGACTACCTAATTTCCAACTTGGATGGGGCATTTTGATCAAGCAAGCCCCTAATCTTCAATTTGAACATGATGAAAATACTTGGGTGAAATTCGATCCCATTTTTTGGAGAAAACCTTTGGCAAACATAGGAATTGAATTGAGTATTGATCATGTTAAGTTTTATGAACCAAAATAGCATTAACAAGTAATAGATAAATCAAGAACACAAATACACCAAAGATATCTTGGGGAAACCCTCCTACTCGAGGGAAAACCCGGCCACATGAAAAAGTGTTAAGTTTTATGAATTAGAATAGCATTAACAAGTAACAGATAAATCAAGAACACAAATACACTAGAGATATCCTGGGAAAACCCTCCTACTCAAGGGAAAAATCCAGCCACACAAAAAAGTACTCCTTTATTGAATAATAATAATAGAGACTCACTTTTGAGCCTTCACACAATAGAAGATTACACTATGCTCTCTTCACAATAATAATCTCTCTGCTGCTCAAAGAATAACACACATAAAGAACATTACATACAGTATGCTTTTACAACAGATACCAATGCTATACACCATACGATACTCAGTGATAAAAAACAGCAGATGAAATAGCAACTTCTTGATTATCACCTTTACAAAAATCTCAGAGCAAGAAGATCAAATAACAAAAGCTCTCTAACTTCCAGCATGAACATTGTACACACTGAATTGATTCTTCACGATCATATACAGGATGATTCTGAATTAACCGAAACACATCAAGAATCGAATAGACTCCCCTTGTTGGAATACAAAAGGACGTCATTTTATTACAATGATTTGCTGAAAATCAAGAAGCCAACATGTCCACGTTAGTCATAACATGAGTCACCTCAAACATAAAAGAGTCACAATGCCAAGTCATCACATATGAGTTTTGAATAGCAAATACATAACAATACTCGAAATCGATGGAAGAAGAGGAGCCGATGACATATAGAAGGAATCCCACGAAAGGAGTAAACTGCCCAATGTCAAGCACATGAACACCATACAGCTGTGCAATGACAGTTACAGAAAAGAGTCGGTTCACCTTCAAAAAAAATACCAAGCCTTTGAAACAAAGACCAAAAAATAGTATTCTCGGTCACGACAGAATCTCGGCCGGAAGACTTGAAACAACACCCAATGACACATAGCCACAAGGTTGAAATACTTCTCATAGGATAAATCTGAGAATGGAGAGAGCTAACATCACAAATAATCGAACCAAGGAGTGAAAATACAGACCAGTACGGCATACACAAATGGAGACGGCTTGAGAATACCTTTTAGAATCATCACAGGTAAGAATGGTCTCTCATGCAGCTACCAAGACATTAATAGATCAAACTCCGAACAAGTGTAAATCCCAATTCAACCCATGACATTTTGTGCAAACAAGTGATGGAATTCGATTTGAATGTTGATGGAAACCAAAGAAAATGAAGTGAAAATTGTAGGCAGCAATTATGCGATGAATAGTTAAATAAGACTTTTGTTAGTTAATGTAATAAACATTGTTCCGAAGGGGTGTTAGTTGTGTTGTCAATTGGTGATAGTTGGAGACTTAACGAACTGTGTTGAGTCTATTTGTATGGAGTCTGGAACAAGTGAAAGGGGTGGTTAATGTTGGAACTATTATGCTATGAAAGAAATATCATTTTGTCATTTATGGTGTAATGTGATTCTATGTTATTCATGCTATTGTTGTATTTCATTTATCTCTGGTATTATGCAATCCTGTTGAATCTGTATATACTGTGCAATCCATCTCAACTTAGGCATCTAATAAAATCTGATTGCTCCAAGCTGAGTTTCCAACATTAGTCAAATTTTTGAAGTCAATCTTAGTGCAAGAGCCCAAGGAAGGTTGAAAATCCGACCTCCTTTGAGCTAGATTTCCCAAAATCCCAAACCAAGGCTAGTTTCTGACCTGCCTATGGAGAAGAGTTCTTAACACTTAGTGGAATTCTGATTTTATTCCAAATGAATTTCCTGAAAACTATTAGATTTCCGATCTACCATGTGGGTAATTTGTACAACCATGTAATGAAATCTGATTTGCACATTGATGAGAAATCTTTAGGGAAGGTAAAATCTGGTTATTGTGAGGAGATTTTTAAACACTTAGTAAAATTTCTGATCTAATCCCAAGCATTTTCCAAACAACATGCAAATTTCCGCCCAACTTATGAGATTTTGTCCCACCAAGTGTTGAAATTCCGACTTAGTTGAGAAAAGGAAATATCTCAAGGCAAGGTGACGATCTGATTGATCCAAGATGCATTTCGAAGACACCAAATTTTGAAGTTGATTTTAATAAGAGCCCAAGAAAGGTCAGAAATGTGACCTCCTTGGGGCAAAAGTCCAAGAAAGGTTGGAAACCTGACCTCCCTTGTGCAAATTCCCTAAAGCCCAAGAAAGGTGAAGTTCAACTTGAAATCAATGAAGGGGCTAGAAGAAAAGTCTTGGTCTAGTTATCAATGAAATTGCCAAACATTCAATCAATTCAATCTGATTGCCATGTACTTGTGCAAACAAGCATCCAACTTTCAACAAAAAATTGTAAGAATTCAAGGACGGGAAATTCGATTGACATTTGAAAAGGAAATCCAAAAGGATGGAAAAAATTAGATATCATTTTAACATACATTTTCAACACTCAGATCTTGGCAAGCTGATTTTAATAGGGAGGCTAAGAGAGGTCGGAAATCTGACCTCCCTTTGGGGCAAGAGCCCAACCAAGGTCGGAAATCTGACCTCCTTTGGGCTTGGAGCCCAAAGACACCAAGATTTCCGCCCAATGATTGTGGTAAATTCCAAAATGCAAGAGGAAAATATGATTTGCCAAAGTGAACAATTTGATGGAGGGTAAGAAGTTTGACTTGTTTTGGGAGCAAACACGGGCTTGCAATGTCACTCAAATTTCCCAAAGAGCCCAACCAAGGTCGGAAATCCGACCTCCCTTGGGCTAGATTTTAAATTCCTTCTAAAGAAGTTCAACCCCCATTAAGTGGGAAAACCAAAGATCAAGCCAAGTCGGCCATGTAGAAAGTTAAGAGGGAGTGTAAACAAACTGAAAATAAATGGGATTCATGAATCGGGTCAGCCTTCCTAATCACCCCCAGCCCCCCGGCCCCCAACCAGACGTGACTATTTGAAGAGAAGCATATAAAGGAGAGGTTGATCGCTTCATTTCAATTATCCAATGCAAACAGAAAACTAATTCAAAGTGCAGAGCAGAGATAAGGGAGGCAACAATCAGGAGAAAGCTGGGAATTAAGTGTTTAATAGCATTCAAGGAGATCGAGATTGCTGAAAGGTGGAGAGGTTGAGATTTGAAGACATAGAAATCTTCCAATTACAAGCTGAAGGATGCAAATTGTAGAAAACTTGAATCTCGTGAGAACTCAGAAATTTCCTAAGGTTCCATTAGGTTTCAGCTTGAAGTTGATCGTGCAATGGTTAAATTCTGATCAAATTAGTGATTTGTTGGGCGTGCTCAAAGTGGGAAATCGGGTGTTTCAAACCTAGAACAATCAGAAATTAGATAAAAAATCATAATTTGATTTCATAAGATGCACAAGGTTGAAAGTTTGCAAGATAGGTACAAGTCACACGTTGATTTCTTACAAAGTCTTTGTAATGTCCCTGCCAAGGAACCCATAAGGAATCAGGTCTTAAGTACCAACTCACAACTAACAATTTTTTTTTTTTTTCAAAGATTACATTTCATTGTTTACATCTACAAAGAACATTCCTTAAAGGTTCCGTTATTGAATTCATTTACCAATATAAAACCATTGCATTTCATTACTTATCTAATTGGATTCATTTCCTTTTTCTTCTATTTTGCATTCTTTTAGAAACTAAGGAAAAGATAAGAACATAATGTTTCATTCCTAACTACATGAACATATCTTTTACTTTCCATTCCATTTTCAAATCTTCTTAGCTACACATTGAATAACTAGCCTTTACAAAATGTAATCTAGCTTTCACATTTGAGATCTTACTTTTCATTTCAATCATAGGAGAGATAAAAGGAAAGAATACAAAGATTTCATTTCTTAATTACAACTTTTGCATGTTAAATAAACATCCCTTGAAAACCCCTAAAGCTACCCCTCCCTGATTACATTGCTTTGCCCTTTCAAATTACAATTAAGTCAAATGGCCCAAAGGCTTACAAAGAGATTTTTACATTTTTGCATTGAAACAATAAATGGTTCATGGTACAAAAGAGAAATCTTCTTTACTGCATAAGTTGAATCCAAGCCAAGACACGAACCACGAACAGTACCTCGAAAGATATTTACCACCCAACCATGTGAAACTGGTGAAGTTCCACCCCCCGTGCTAGGAGATAGAACCAAAGTACTCACAAGGCCTAAAGCAAGCTAAGGCAATACAAAAAATTCATTTGAAATCAAAAGAGAGGGCTTAAACAACATATCACACTAAACACAAAGGTTAGGTTTCTAGCATACCATCTAGGTGAGTGTCATCACACAGCCTGTATATTGGGATCCTCCTTGGCAACCATGTAACCCCAGTCCCCTTTTTATGTGAAGGATCCACTCTGACAGTTACCCATGGTCCCGGTACTCCAATAGGTCTATGTGGACTTAAATTATGTCTTTCATTATCTTTTGAAAACCCCTCTTTCCCAAGTTAATTATTAAGGTTATCACTTGATTACAAACATAGCCATAAGATCATCCGGCAACCACTTTGGGTTCCAACACCTATGGTGAGCCACTCACCTAGGGTATCTAGTCCCCTACCCACACACAAACCAAAGAAACAATAATGTACTTCAAATGGTCTAATTTGCAGGTCTAGGGAACTCTCCTGTGCTTTCAGGCCCTCAAGATGAGTCCTCGCCTTACCATAGGTACAAATCCTTACATAGAAAGATAATCAAGTACCAAAACACCTTAAAAACAACATTATAACACAATCCAAGCAAAGAATGGACATACAAAGGTGTGAAAAGTTGCAAACCAGTCCCAAGAATGCAGTGCAGGAGTCACAGACCAAACCCTAAGCCCAAAATGGCCAAACTGGAACCCTAGGACCCCATAAGTCCCATACGAGTATTCTCATAGGGCTATATGAGTATTCCCATAGGCCCATACGAGTATACACCCAGACTCGTACAAGTAAATAGGTTCAGGGTTGTTTGCCCGTACGAGAACTATCACAAAATGGCTCAGAATTGCCCGAAACTAAAAACTTGAAGTGTGGAGAGTGCCTGGGGAAGGTTCCCTGAGGTATACCTGATTCAGGTACCTCAGTACCACATCCAAAACACTTCCTCAACACACCATTTAACTTAAAGCAAAATCAGATGATCAAAACTAAGAATTGAAAACAAACATCTGCATATACTACAGGAAGGGAAAACTCACTACCAGCCTTCCTAATCATTCCTAAATTTTCCTAAATCTTCCTAAACTTTCCTAAACCTCAAGTATACAGACAAATACACCAAAGTACAGTAATATAAACAAACATAAACTCCCAGGAAGAGATTTGATAAATTCATTTAACAAAAACATGCATCACATCTTCCCGGATGCATTATTCTTTAACAATCAAATACAATCTATATTATTCCTAAAACCACAGTAATTTAAAAGAACTTATTGATACATTATAAATCCCACAAACACACACACTCATTACAAGCATATAGGAAGGAAGGTGATTCTTCCTGGTTCCAGATCCTACCTGGAGTCCTGCGGAGAATCCCTTTCGGAGTTGAGCACACCACAACAACCTTCCAAGCTTTGAGTGCTGGTTTCCTTCTAGGCTAAATTTCCTTCAGAGAACAATCTTTCTTTCTCCTTTAAGAATCTCCTAAGTGCCCTCACAGAACCAGAATGGCGATTGATAATACAGAAAAACCCCCAAAATCAATACTTCTAGAAAACTCCTAAGTGTCTCCCAATTTTCTTCCAATCTTCCTAATCTCCCCAAAACTCCTTCCCTCCGAATAATTTAATGAAAACTATATGGTTGGAGGAGTTTCTTTACGGGAAGCAACTTCTCCAACTACTATAGTTGGTTGAAGAAATTAATTTAAACAGTCCCCATAAACAACTTTAAAAACTTTTATTTTTTAATTAACTTATCCTCCTAAACAAGACCATAACTAGAATAGAAACATAAGAGTTCTCAAATAACTCACATAACCCAATTGGAAACAAACTAGCCTAACTCCTAGGAGGTCTCAGGTTCAAATCTCCTAGCTAGCTAGTTTTTCCAAAAAAAGCTTTATTCTATTTATTATTATTTTTATTTACAAACCATAATTTACAACATAGAAATATAATTACACTTGCAAGTAAAACACATAGTTAATAATATTTATATATGCATAAGTATATATGTGTGCACCCATATATACAAATACATATATAATATACATCCAGTTATAATACAGATAAACATACAAATATATATACTCGTACAAAAGATAAATCCAACTTAAAACATAATCTCAATGCCAAAAATCATAACACTGCATACAAATCCCCAACTAAGGTAATCTCCTAAACAGGAACCTAAGTTCACGGGAATTCCTTGAGAGTAACTTGGTAAAATCTCCACACAACAACAGTTCGAGGATTTTGAAGGCACACTCAGACCTGTGTAGCCAGGTGGAGTCGATGCCTGACACCTGCATCCTGCAACACCAACCGAGTACACCAACATGTATACATATATATATATGCACAAACAGTGGCAAACAAGGAGGGAGAGTGCGACATCGTGTGGATTTCCCGTAGGAGTAACTATGACTACCTCTCCTCATCCTACACTCACATCAAACAGGATAATCAACAAAGCATAGTGGGGTTAGTAGGGTTAGCTCCATAATAAAATAATAATATAAATCAAGTATGAATCATTTCACAAATAGTATATTCCTACACATATGTACATCATCTCATGTCAATTCATTTATTATCTCCATAAAATAATTCTATTAACCAAATATAAGCTTAAAATGTCCCATCATGAAATGAAAATAATCCAAACATATAATCCAAAGTAATAATCCTGTCAGTCCAAAATATGAAAATACTAGGGTGGGCATTACAGTCTTGATTAAGATTTTAATGATTATCTTGCAAAATATTTTCTTAACACAAATCTCTCCTCTTGTTTTGCGAGGATTCATACATGGAGGAAGAAGTTCAAGTGAAAGATAATTTTCAGGACAGAGGTGACAAGCAAGATGGAATGGAGCTAACATTTCATGTGCAAGGGTGATGTTCAAGGTACAACACTTCATGATTACAACATCAAGGACAGCATGGAAACATCGACAATGCAAGTCACCAATCATCAAGCTAGCAAAGGAGGTTACGATGGGAGAATAAAATGGAGTTTCAAATGCAATGTCCTAAGTTAACAACCACATGAAGGAGAATTCAAAGAGTAATAAGAACATCACAACTTCAAGAAAAGATTATGAGATACGATGATAAATGTTGTATATCCAAATTTGTTGGAAACCTCAACCAAGGGTGATGATTGAATTGCAAATATACACATCTCATGGAATAAGGAGTGTCAAGATACAAATCGAGTTCAAATACAAAGTGATTACATGGAGGATGACGGTGAACGAACAATTCAGGTGACAACATCATGATCAAGCCCAAACAAGGAAAGATGAAGGTTGACAAGTTCAAGTCATGAAGCAAGATCAAGGCCAAGATACCACAAGTACAACTTCAAGAATATTTCAGTGAGAAGATTTTGAAAAGTGGAGTTGAAACAATTATCGCAAGATAATGTTGAAATGGTACCCACTCATCTTCATCTAATGAAGTTATTCCAAGTGGACATATGGAATGCATCTAATGTATTTCCCCTTTGAATTTCCTCATTGATCCATCGTCGAATGAATATGTATCTCAAGGCAATGTAATTTTCTCATTGGTCATCATTTAATGCTTGTAAGTGTTAGTTAAGGAAAACCTTGATTAGTGTTGTCTCAAATAATCTGGGCCATTAATCTTGAATCAATTTGAGCTATCCATTGTACTTGAAGCATCTATATAAGGCTTGCTCAAATCTTTTGTAAATGGAGATTTTGTGAAATTGTTGCCAAAATAATTCTAAAATTCATTGAAGCTTGGTGAATACAGTGTTGTTTTCGAGTGTTGCATGGCTTCCATATTTCTCACTTGGTTAAATGTTGTTTATGTTGAGTAGAAGTTAGAAGTTATTCATTTTAAGTAGACGAATGTACAAAGTTGTTGATTTATGGTGAAACTTTATGTTCATACCTTTTGGTACTTGTTGATTGCAAGTAACAATGCAAGGTTAGGCTGAACTCATTGCAAGCACTTGGCTTCAATTGCTCCATGCTCATTGATTTTCATACTTTGGTTTTGATGTGTATAAACAATTTGAAAATCACCCATGCACCCTTAGAAGATAGGTCCTTCTCTTGTGTAGTTGTTTAAGGCAAAGTAAGGATTGGTTTAGTTTCACCAAATCTTCAATAGTCTCTTGCATTGGTAGGTTAGAAGTAGAAGTAGCTTGGATCTCTAAACTCGTTTCCTCTTCAAAAAACAATTTCAAATCATTGTTAGGATTAATCAAAGAGCTCAAATTGTCATATCATTCGTCATAAGAAAGTTGATAGATCCTCCACAAAAGAAGAGTGTGTCCCCACGTGGTTACTATTAATCCTAACCAGTGATTGAGAGGGGGGGTGAATTAGTCAAATCAACTTATTTCATATTTTATCCTATGAAATAGATTATAGCTACTGTGATAATGAAAATGTAATGTATGTTTAACTTAAACAGAAAACACATGCAATAGATTACACAAGATTTATACGTGGAAACCCTCAGTTAGAGGGAGAAAACCACAGTGGGACAGAACCCACAATCTTCACTATTGCAATAATAAAGTTGCCCTGTTAAAGGCTTACAACAACACTTGTTAGAGTGCTACCCTATGAAGGGATTTAAAATAGATCAGTTAAGATCTTAACCTTGTTAGGAGTCGCCTCGCCATAGGACTTAAGAACATCAATAAAGATGTCACCCGGTTAAGGGATTTATACAAAGGAACTTGTTAGGGTTCACTTTGATAAAGGGATTTTCACGAACTTCAAACAATAAGAAAGATGATCTTCTGTAGACACCTAATCTATCATTCAGATCATACCTGTTCTATTCCTCGCTCAGCTTGGATGTTCAATCACCGTCGTTCATTCTTGGTGATTGTATCCCTTCTCAAAAGACTCTACTCTTCTGCTCTGCTATTCTGCTTTATCTCTACGCACTTGATTGCTCCAACCACACTTAACTTATGTACGATGACCCATATATAATGATCCTCGCAATTCAAATTCGAATTGTGGCAAGCTACAATTCCTCCAAAACGCTGCTGTTTTGGAAGACATTCCAAAAAGATCACATGGAAAACTCCAGTTCATGCCAAAAAGCTCGCATGTAAAACTCTAGTTGTCAAATGTATCCCGTTAAAACTGGATCAGATATACGAGACAGTTGGAAGTCATAAAAACACAAATCGATAGGTCTGATACTATTGCACGGAAACCGGTGTGCTGCTGGTTAAGTCATCTGCCTTCTTTAGTTCTCTACTAGACCGGTTAGACAAGATTGGCATTGTCGTGACCGGGTTCCCTTTATGTAACTGGTTCATTTACACTGGTTACTTAGCAAGTTTGATGTTTGTCAACTGTGACAACTACCGGTTCACCACTGTTGTTCTAACATTATGACCGGCGTGTTTGATGTTTGCCAATGATGACAACTATGCATAATGCCAACAGTTACCAACAAATCATATCATAAAATTGAGTTGTGTCCAATAGAAAGTCGCTCTTCCGCATTGTAAACCTTGGGTTCACTTTACTTGATCACACAATATTCTACATTGTTTAGCATTTGGAGTTTTGTTGTTCAAGAGATGATTGGATACCTAGCGTTCTATCTTGCACGTTGGGTGGTCACAAAACTCACATCAACACAAGTCATGGTAAGTCATGGTAAATCCATAGGTCACCATTACTCTAAAGACCTCAAAGTCCTCTACTCAAAACCCCCTCTTGGCTACCAAGGCCTCATCTATGAAATTGTATGTTTCCTCCATTGTTTGTTAGAACTATAACTCATTTCCCATATAGAACTCCTCTAGCTCTAAAAGAGTTATACTTGGGAGTACTTGAGGGTGTGGCAAAGATACCTTCCTTCATCCCCCCTAAAGAGTGCTCCCCTGAATCATTTTTCTTCCCTTTGGAGTCACTTTTTTCACTATTTGACCCACTACTAACTACCTCCTCACTATTGGAAGCTACCTTTGTTTAACGAATTTTACTTTCACCTAGGCACCTATGACTTGGTTCCCACGATTCCTTATAGGAAAAGCATAAGTTTTTACTCAATTCATTCTTAGCTTGATCTGATAAGTTAGGCTTCTGAGGCTACTCTTTTTGAAAAGGTTTCGTGTCTTTCTTAGATGGAGAAAATTTAGACTGAAGTTTTGGCCTTTGAAGTAGAGAACTCCATGTTGCTAGCTCTCTTAATTGCATCCTGAAGAGTGGGAGGATCAAAGGCCTTAACTCGTGCACAAAGAGTCTCTGATAGCCCCTTAATGAAAAACACTATCAACCTCCTTTTTGATACATTTGGAACTAAGTTACCACATTCGCTCCTCCCTGCTGAATTTGAAATTCGGTTCGCAGGAAATTCGAATTCGGTTCATATTCGTTGTAAATTCTGCCAGAGACACTCAAATTTGCCAAAAGGTTTGTCAGAAGGACCCGGTAAGACTTTTGGACGAATTTGGAAGGCTTTTGAATTGGACACAGGAACCCGGAATGAATTTGGGGCGAATTTGACTGAAAATGTCATTTTCATTGACTTTTTTATAAAGTTTTTTTGCCAACTTAGGTCTATTCTACCCTCCAACCCTAAAAGTGACTACTAAAAAGACCAAAAAGGTTGTTTCATATGTTATTTGTGCATTTGTGAATGAAAAGAAAAACTTCTTGTCTCCATTGCTAAACTTTCTTGTTTGGTTACCATTGTTAAAAACTTCAATGTATGACTTATTTGCTGCTGCATATATATAAAACATATATTCTTGTATGGACGAACCCAAAACGAATCCGAACCCAACCCCAAAATATTTTGGACAAATTTCGAACCCGAATCTCAAACCCACATCCGTACAGGAATCCGAATTGGCAACTTAGATCTGGAACAATAACAAGTTCAAATTTAAGGTAAATCTTAGTTTCTTGTGGTGATATCTAGTGCAACACTTTAGGGAAGTCTCCCTTGGTTTAGCAGAGCTAGAAGTAAAGGAGGTCCTGCCCATCATACTAAATTGGTCCCAAGTGTGAAGTCTCTCTGAGTTTGACACCCTTGACACTTAGAAGAAGCTACCCTTTATGGATTTAGGAACTTTCACCTAGGCACTTGTGACTTGGTTCCTATGGTTCTTTATAGGAAAAGCATAATTTCATCCTCAATTCATTCTTAGCCTGATCTGTTAAGCTAGGCCTCTGAGGCCACTCTTTTTGAAAAGGTTTCATATCTTTCTTAGATGGAGAAAATTTAGACTGAAAATTTAGCCTTTGAAGTAGAGAACTCCATGTCACTAGCTCTCTTAATTGCATCCTGAAGAGTGGGAGGATCAAAGGCCTTAACCCAACCATAAAGAGTCTCTGACACCCCCTTAATGAAAAACACTATCAACCTCCTTTTTAATACATCTGAAACAATAACAAGTTCAAATTTAAGGTAAAACTTAGTTTCTTGTGATGATATCTATTGCAGCACTTTAGGGAAATCTCCCTTGGTTTAGCAGAGCTAGAAGTAAAGGAGGTCCTACCCATCATAGTAAATTGGCCCCAAGTGTGAAGTCTCTCTGAGTTTGATACCCTTGACACTTAGAAGAAGCTACCCTTTATGGATTTAGGGGCTTACAACTTTTAGCACGAACAGGTTGGGCCCACTAACATTCCAGGATTTCTTTTAGTGAATTAGATAATAGTGTTCTCTGTGGTCAGATGTTAGTAATAAGCATCGAAAACCATCTATTGATGAATACAATAACTCAAAAGATGTTGAGCGTAAAGCTCTTATATTGGTTTGTTTTACCCTAAGGAATGTATTTGGTATTGATTCCAATGGTGACGAGAAAACCTTTCAAAAGCTTATCAGTTTCCTTGCCAAGGAATGGTGTTTAAGAAGTCCAATTATATATATTCCTCTTGAACTTGTCTTAGATCCGTCTTCATTGGTGAATTGGAGAAACACCACTATAAAAGGAGATACACTGGTTTCTAATTTGTTGCTAAATAACATTGTAACTTGATGCTTAATACAAAGAATTTCATTGGTGCCTTCAATTTTTCATCGTCATTTGTTCTTGAGGTGAACAGCTGTCTTGAAAGGGTATACTGTTTGTAATTGTATTAATTTTGAACCTATAAAATAAGCACGTCTTGGATTTTTATGATTCAATTTCAATAAATAGATGCTTGAATGGATTATGTATCAGAGTCAAGTTCAATGGTGACTGGGTTACTGCTTCTCCTGACATATACGATGCGCAGTTGGGCCCTGATACTGAGTTTATATTACTTGCCTCTGATGGCCTTTGGGATTGCATGAACAGGTACTAAAATATATATGTTTGTCTGATATTTCTTCTCTTTCGAATATATCGTGGTATTTGAAATTTGATGGATATTTAGAATATATAATCTTTTGTCTTCTACTTTGTACGTTCTGAGAGTAGCCTGAAAAGTTTTGTCTCGTTTAAATCTTACAACTTTATCTGTTCAGTGTGGATGCTGTAAGGTTTGTTAGAAATCAACTTAGACAACATGGTGATGTGCAGGTATAGTTCTATGTCTTTTGTTTTAATTTCACTACTTCCTAGCTTTGAACAAGACATTTCATGTTTGATTTTAAACATTTTCTATGGTCAGTTTCTTACAAGTTTGTTGATATTGGTGGTTTTCAGTCAGCTTGTGAAGCACTTGCTGATGCCGCTCTGGTAAAACATTTCTTCACATGTTTACACAATTGGCTCTTTAAGGATATCAACTTTTCCCGATTGTGGATGCTATATTAATTATTTGGATGGTAACTTCATGTTTGGAAGACTAGGGATCTGTCTAAGTTTATAATGTTGTGACAATAGAATGGTTTGTGTTGCAGAAACGAGATACACAGGACAATGTTAGTGTTGTTATTGCGGACTTTAGGTAAGTAAATGCAATGCCATTTGCATATTGCCATATTTAAAGGTGTGGGTTGTCTGAAGAAAATGACTTGTTGCTGGGTCTACAATTCTTAGAATGAGTTATGGAATGTTAATGACTTCTAGGAGAGTTAATTTTGACTAATTTGGTGTAGAATGGCATGACCAAATAGCTAGCTTGTTGCAAAGACAGACTAAAAGTCAGTCATATCTGGCTTAGTTGTAGTACTGTTAGTAGAGTAGCCAAGTAATTGTAATTGTTTCTTCGGTATTCTAGACCTTGCTTGACCACTTGTTATATTTAATCACTCTTTTCTCTCTTCCTTATAGGAGAATACAACAGCAAGATGGTCCCGAGGAAGACCAGAATTTGGGTAGTGAAATCTTGCAAGCTGCTGCGACAGTTGCTATTGTATCCTTTGGAATTTGGTTAACCTCTGTCTTTGGCCAAGAGCTTGTGAGCTGAAGTTGTCTTATAAGCCCTTCTCCTGTAACTTGATCACAAAAAAAAGTATCTTTACTCCATTTTGTAATTGGAATTTTTCAATCACATTGTACTAATATTTCTCATTTTTATGTGGAGAAGATTACTTCTGTATGTAACGGATCACTGTATTTTGGGAAATCTCCACTTTTTTGTTATTTAGTCTCTCTACAAACTGTTAATTTAGTACTGTAAGGTGTGATTATTTACCAAGTGTGTGCAGCCTTAATTGCATATTGCATATTGTGGAAGTACACATAAGGCACAAAATCTGCTAACAATAGTCTTGGTCTCTCTTAGTTCATCAAACATTAGCTTGCTTATTTTAGATTCGTATTTATGATTTTGGAAAGGCATATATAGAATAGAACAGCAGATTCTTAATGTCCACAAGGTGAATTGAAGGTAGCACTTATGTATCTAACAAGCTGTTTCCTCAAATCTTTCATTTTACCTAGACATCTGAAGGCAACACATTTCTGAACCTAGTGTTTGACCTTTAGGCATTTATGTTGTAGAGCCTTTTGATGGATGAGTCAATATCAATACCAAATTTCTACATGTAGCTTAATTAGAGTTTTGTGTTTTTTCAATGAAAAACTAAAACAAAATTCTAATACATGAAATGTGTGTTCTTTTAGTCTTTATAATTAGTAGCATTCACCCTCATTGATCCAACATTACTTTCAACCATCACATTATAGTTGTTACAAACTTGAAAGAAATAACATAAACAAGTTATATAAACATCACATAAGAGAGCAACACAAAGTGATTTGCCTTGGGCAAACTCGATATGGTAAGAAAACTCTATTATCAAGCAATTTTGGGTAAGTTTGTTCTCTTTGTAAGGGTTCTCAAGAACACCAATCTAGCATCCCAACATTTGGCATGAAATAAACTCAATGATCAATTAATTTTTCTGATTAAGTCAATTGGGAAAGGGCCCGAACCCATACATCAAGCTAGAAGGCAGAAGAAAAGGGAGGAACTCACAAGAAGTGAGACCACCCAAAAACAATAAGGAAAATACCCTTTACTGAAGAAAAAACTTTTGAACGGAGCAATAACCAGTGAGAATAGAGATCACGACCTCCACAAAGATTACATACTGAGAATAGAGGGGTTTAGGGAAGAACCCCAAACCAACTTTCCAAAAGAAAACTCTTGCATTGGAAATTGAACAGCCAAGGAGACTAAAATAACAATGGGTTTTGAAAGGCATCACAAAACCTTTTATTAGTAGGACCACCTTGAATAGAGACAGTCTCCAACAAGGAAAGAGGACACAAAATCTTAAAAACCATCTGGATTTGAAAGGCACCTAGAAACCCATTGAACCCAGGAGAACAAAGAAATAACGACCAATTAACAATGGGTTTTGAAAGGCCTCCTAAAGCCTTTTTCCGATAGGATCCCCTTGATTAGAGAAAATCTCCAACAAGGAAAGAGGCTACAAAGTTCTCAAAAACAATTGGTTTTGGAAGGCACCCAAAAACTCATTGATCACAAGAGCACAAAGAACTGCATAGAAAGTAGAACTTTCAAGAACTTGAATTCAAACTAGAAGGAAAGCCAAAGCCTAGATCACCTCCGCCCTCGAGCAGCCACAACTGAGAAAATACCTCATAAGACAACCCTTAACCTCATTCCAAAATTTGATATCCACCTCCATCAAATACACTACACCTTGATAGACCACAAGAATAAGGAAAAATAGAGCCAAATGAGTCAAACCCGCATTGAATCCGCAAGAGGAAACCCTACCTCAATAGGAATAGAATCCACCTCAATAGAAGCTTGACAAGGGGGGCGGGGGGAATCCAACCAAGAACTAACATAGCCTGCAAGAGAATAGGGTTATGAGAGACAAAGGGGAAGAGAAAAGAGGGAAAAGAGCACCAAAAACCACTCTAGCCCACCACAAACTGATTGGCCAAAGCAAATGACTCCATCTCTTGAATACAAGGGGACCCAACTACCCCAGGTCGGGGACCCAACACTAGATTTGCCACTGAGAAAATTGAAGCCATAGAGGGTACAACCCAGCGCCAAACATACCTACAAGGAATAGCCCGCGACAGCACAAAGAGACCCCAAAATAGGCCTCCAACCTTTCCCTCCACCCCAACCAATGGAGGATGAGGGAAAACACAAACTGCCCCTTCAACCCATAAGAAGAACAGACCTAGAAGAAACACCAATCCTTCTGGATCAAAAGAAAAAGTAATCCAGGAAAGCCCTTAACTAATAGCAATGGAAACAACAAAAACATGCAAAGGAGCCACAACAAAAACCCTTAAGTCAACATTGCTTCTGCTACCAAACACAAAAACAACCTAGTAATAGAAGAAGAAACTAGAAGGGAAGAACCAAAGGCTAGAGAAGGAGCCCCCAACACAAGGCCCTCAACAAACCCACGGTGTTCTGCCACAAAAAACATGACAAGAGAAGCGGATCCCAGAAGGAATAACCTCCAACACTTCTCTAGCAACAGAAGACCCACAATGTTCTCTTCCGATGCAGGACATGACAACCAAGACATAGGTGTAACATCAAACAAAACACCTACGACCCACTCAACAAACCAAGAATCATTGTTGATTCTCTCCCCCAACAACAAATTTGTCATCCTCTGTAGTGCCACCAGTAACTCCTCCCTCCAAGCTCCCCACTTGTTGCTCCACAACGCGTTCCATTTTTATCAATACCACTTCGATGTTTTAACTGTTCCTCCTTCATTAAAGTAATTTTTGAAATCTCTTTTAAATTTTGAATTTAATGACAATAGAAAAACTTTTTTAATTTTTAAAATTATATAAAATTAGAATTTGGAAGACAATTGATAATTTTGAATTTCAAGTTATTTCTAACTTCCCCTATTCTCCATTCATACATGAAGATCCTATTATGCTAAGATGGTAATGTAATGACCTCCTCTAAGGTGTAGTTGGAAGTGGTGACTTGGCGTATTTTATTCTTGTAGGCTAAAGTCAAGTACCGAGGGAATAAATCAAATAAAATATTTTATGTTGTCAAATGAAGTAACATTTTATATTTTATAGAAAACTTATTTTAATTAATTTATTAAAATGATTAAGATAAAGATTAAATAAATATTTAAAAGTTATTTTACTTATTGGGTTTAATGAAATATTAAAAAGACCACGTAATATACTAGCGCATGAAACAAACTTGAAGTTCCAAACAATTACAAAGACTAAACCTATGTCCCCAAGTGATTGCCCATATTTTCCTCTCCTTTTTATTTGCCTAAAATTTTGCTTCCAAATTTTATTTGCAAGAAACATTATTCATTTTTTTATTTAAAAATATGATTCAAGTGGAGTGCTTAAAATTAAGCAGCAAATTTTGCTATCTATTGGCCCACCAATTCCACAATTAACTGCTAAAAAATTTGAGCTACTAGCCAAAATAAGCTACCCAGTGGGGACTTTCCCTAACCTCATGTCCCCATGTGATTGCTTAAGTGTAATTTTTGCTTAAAATTTGTTGAACAACTGCTCAACATCATAGATACATGCCCTAACAACAATATCCTTATAATAGAATTAAGCTTAAGAATTCAAATTCACTTTCCGGATTATACAAGATTTTGTGTTCTATCAGTGAGTAGGCTCAGAGTTAATGATGCTGATGAATTAATCTCTTTCATACAAAGTTTCCAATAGATAGGTTTTTGAGGGACAATACAAATACCCTAATTACAACTTTGAATCTAGTAGTAAAGAAAAATCATACAATATGAATGTTGCTTGATACTGAAGAGTATTACGCTCAGAAGTTTGGTTCTTTATTGCCGGTGCATATTCTATACCTCTAGATGCCCCTGCTTACTAATCGGCTCAGACTAGTAAACTCAATAACTACACCTTGAAAGGGCACCAAATCTCCTTAAGCTACTCACTCAGATTTGATGTGGTTGTGAACAATCACCTTCTGTCTAGTAGTCGGTCCGTACCTCTGCACCTGGACTCCTATGGTGTTGACTCACTTCTAACAGATGAATCTAGGCCAAATGAGATATTCGCCTAGTGATCTCTTAAAACTCGCTTTTCAAACTCAGGGAGGTAGTGGGATTCCATGAAGGAAACTTGGAATTAAGAATAATGATATGAAATGGACTGGAGTAGGGGTTTCGTCCTAACAAGAGGAGAGATCCTCATGTTCGGGGTGTAGTCCCTTCTATTTCACCAAATGCTCAGAGATTACCTTGTTCCTTAACCTGTTCTCCCTCACATCCAACATTGTTTCAGGTTTGAGAATTAATTTACCGTCATAATCAAGCAGAGGTAAGTCTTGTAAAATAGTGATTTATTGTCCAATTGCCTTCTTAAGGCATGAAATGTGAAACATATTATGAATTTTGTTGTTAGCTATAAGTTCTAGCTCATAAGTTACTATACCAACCTTCCTTACCACTTTGTAGGGCCCATTAAAAGGTGGTTTCAACTTCTCAACTCTATTTCCTTTGACAAATGACCATCTATAGGGTTGTAACCTCGAAAACCCTTTTGGTTCAATGTCTATCATCATAGATTCTTTTGATTTTGAGCTTTTTGTAAATTACCCTTGAAAGCTTCCAAAATATTCTTGCTTTGTTGTATCATATCCTTTGCATTTGATTTTGAGCTTTTTGTAAATTGCCCTTGAAAGCTTCCAAAATATTCTTGCTTTGTTGTATCATATCCTTTGCACTTGGCATCTATTATTAGTCAAAATCAAATCTACAAATGAGGTAGCATTATAGCCATAGAGTGCTTAAAAAGAGAGTTATACCAATGGACATATGATGAGTTGTAGCAATACTCTCGTAGTTGGAACCACTTGACCCATGCTGACTATTGTCCTGTGACATAGTTCATTAAATAGTCTTTTGTCCACTTGTTCACAATTTGTGTTTGTCCATCAGTTTATGGATGATAGCTAGTACTTGGTATCAGTTTGGTACCTATCAAACAAAAGAGCTCCTGTCAAAACAAACAGAGAAACTTGTTATCCATGTCACTTACTATGTTCTTGAGCAACCATAGAGTCTGAAAATTTTCCTAGAAAATTTCTCCCACTTGAGGAGCTCTTAATTCTAAGAATATGATGTAAACATGTGTATATTTTGTAAATATATCAACCATATACAAACAATCCTTACCTTGAATCTTTCGCAACCATGTGATGAAGTCCATGGATATACACTCTCATTTCTAATTTGGAATAGGTAAAGCCTATAATAAACCAGCTAGAAAAAAATGCTCTACATTGTTTAGTTGACATCTCGTACACTTTTGTACATGTTGAAACACACCGTTCTTAAGTGTTGATGTATGTAGCATCGATCAAATAAATAAAAAATGACTATATGATTATTATGAGAAATGATATATATATATATATATATATATATATATATATATATATATATATATATATATATATATATATATATATATATATATATATATATATATATATATATATATATATATATATATATATATATATATATTCTTATAATAACTATATAGTTAAATTAGATTAATGAATAGACATGTCCCATGAAGGGACATGTCTCTTCTTGTATTTTCCTTGTATATTTACAAGAGATCGATGCATTTGGAAAACACATACAATCAGATAGTGCTATTACATTTCCAATGATCCTAAAACCTTAACATGGTATCAGAGCCAAGTTGCAAATGTAGGAGAGTAGTTTGTTGATGGTGAATGTGTGATTGTCTCAGAAAATATAGTCTCAATATGAGGACCATAGCTCACAAATGTAGTGTTGGATCTTGCTGAATTTTGGATATGTTGGTGAATAAGAAATTTTGGAAGAATATCACCAGACTAATTGGAGAGAAAATGTCAGGTTCAAAAGTTATGACTGTCTATGTACAGGTCTATGCAAAAATCTGTAAAAGAGTGAGGTTCCTTCTTTAAAATCCTAACCTCTTGAAGGGAGATCTGATCATATTGAAGGTTGTCATAGTGTATAGAACCTTTGGATATTTGAGACAGGTCATGTGAAGAATTATGGTAATGTTTAAGAATGACGACATCATTTTATGAATTTGCATGATATTTTCTATATGGGCTCACCTTACAGAATGAAATACTTGAAATTTATAAAAGATAAGTATTTCATGTTTAATTAATGCACATAATTTTAGAGTTTGTAATTCATGCTATACTATTGGTTAGTAAAATATTGTATGCTTCTATCATTGTTATTTCCGGTTGAGATAGTTTAGCGAGCTATTTGTAATCTCTCTCTGACATACCTTCAGGACAGAAGCACAAGATAATTGCATTCAAGGGAGAAAGAACTTGATGTTTGCAAAAATTTTTATGATTGAGACTAGATGCAAAGGGAGTCTGACATTTCAAAATAAGACAAGAGGTTGATACAAGAACTTGAGCTTTAGAGGGAGTAGATGGTTCAGTCAACTTGTGACAATCTTGATCATATTGATTGAGAGGGAGTTCACTATTGAAGGTGAAACACTTATGAGGTAAACTTGATATAATTGATTATTATACTAAAGAATCATGAATGTTTTTTTTGGGCCCTGTGTAAATCATGAGGAAGTGATGACTTCCAAATGATTATCACTTGTATTTGTAAAAGTTATTGGAAGGTGACAATCTTACAATAACTTGACCTTCTATTGTGATAAATATCTTGTGATGGTTGAAATAGATCATAATATATAGAACTTGTGGATAGAATTGCCGATTGAGGTAATCCACATTAAAGCTTGAAAAGCTTGTGGATAGAATCACTGATAGAGGCAATCCACACTAAAGCTCATGAGTTTGTGGATAGAATCGTCGATGGAGGCAGTCCACACGAGAACTTGTGGATAGAATCGCCGATGGAGGCAATCCACCTAAGAGCTTGTGGATAGAATCACTAATGGAGGTAGTCCACACGAGAGCCTGTGGATAGAATCGCCGATGAAGGCAATTCACCTGAGACCTTGTGGATAGAATCACCGATGGAGGAAATCCACACGAGAGCTTGTGGATAGAATCGTCGATGGAGGCAATCCACATCTTGAGACTATGTTTCTATTGATTACATCACAAGGATGATGCTTCTATTGCTTACATCTTAGGATTACATCACGAGGATGATGCTTCTATTGCTTACATCTTAGGGTTGATGCTATCAGGTGTCATAAGTGTTGACATTGGATTGATTTATCCTACCTAGCTAAGACGGAGTGTTGATGTATGTAGCATTGGTCAAGTAAATAAAAATGACTATATGATTATTATGAGAAATGATTTATTACACACACACACACACACACATATAGTTTTAATCTATATTTATTCTTATAATAACTATATAGCTATTTAATAAATTAGATTAATGAATAGACATGTCCCATGAAGGGACATGTCTCTTCTTGTATTTTTCTTGTATATATACAAGAGATCGATGCTTTTGGAAAACACATACAATCAAATAGTGCTATTATATTTGCAATGATCCTAAAACCTTAACATTAAGCCCTTTCCATGAATAATGTTCCCTTACCTATTTGTATGTCTTGTGAAGCTTGGGTGACCAAAAAGTGGTGTTATCTCATGCCTTCAAAATCCTCTGTATTTTTTATTCTAGTATGATGTATACTCGGTCTTTGTAGAGGATGAGCTCATTTGTTACTTTGAATTTGTCATCTTGCATCTTCCCTTCTATAATGTCAAAAACACATGGATCCTTAACATACTCAGCTATGATCAAAGCTCTCCAATGGGCATACATATTAGTTGAAGAATGAAGATGGTGCTTACTAGAGAGTGTTAGTCACCACATCATTATTCCCCTCAACATATTCAATATCAAAATCATAGGCTTGAATTTTACTCACCCATTTTCACTGCCTATTATTCAAATCCCTTTGGTTATAAAAAAATTTCAAACTGTTGTGATTTGTTTTAACAACAAACTTCCCACAAACCAAATATTATTTGAACTTAGAGCATGCATTATGACCACTAGTATTTCTTTATCATAAATTAGGAAGTTTTGTTCATCCTCTTCAAGTTTTGTGCTCTCATTTTCTATAGCATGTTTATTTTGGCATTAAAACAACCCCAACGTCCTCTCATGAAGCATCACATTCTAGGACAAAAGGAAGTGAAAAATTTAGAATTGTCTTCTACGTCTCCTTATATTCTCTACCAATTTATACACTTCCTCGCCATAAAGTGCCAACATTTGTGATAAAAATATGGAGGAAGCCCATCGGGCCTTGGGGCCTTGTTAGAATGTAAATTAAAGGCAACTTTCTTAACTTCTTCCTTTGAAAATAGTTTTTTAAGCATAACATTATTTTAATCATTTACCATTCATAGTATAGAGTCCAATACTTCTGCCCACTTGGATTTGTCTAGAAGTTCTAAATTGCATAATACGCTCTTGAAGTATCTAACAACTTCTTTGATTTGTTGTTGTTATGAGATCCAATTTCCTTCCATTGTAATGATTTGGTCTATTCTATTAGTAGTCCTCCTTGCTTTGATTGAGGCATGGAAAAATTTAGAATTTTTGTCACCCTCCTTAAGCCATCTCCTCAAATCTCATCCCTCCAAAAAAATTCCTCTTTGGCTAGGATTTCAACTAATGAAGCTTTTAATTCTTTTTTCTTTGTTGTAATCTTCCATGTACATGTCTCTATCGATGATCCTTTCATTCATTATCTTTAGTTCTTCTTCAACCTTAATCTTTTCTTATTTTTTTAAAAACTTTTTTCTCTATTCCATATCTTCATCTTATTTTAATGTAATTCAACCTTTGCATGAAGAAAAAAACTTTTAGAGCCTTTATATACATTACTCTCCTTCCACCAATTCTCCAATTCTTCTATTGTTGAATTATATCTCCACCATATAGAATGGAATTTGAAGTACCCTCTCTTTGGTTTTGTAGGGTATTGAAATAGGTAATACCGCAGATTTGAAGGCTAAATCATTCTCAATCAAGTGATTCCCCACCCCCCCAAAAAAAAGAAAAGAAATGATCTGCTCTTTCAACTATGTTAGTGAATCCAATCCTTCTATTATTTCAGGTGAAGAAACCATTCCTTGGAACAACATCATATAGTTCATTATCTTCGATGAAGCTTTGAAAATCTTGCAAGGTCCTATTGGCTTTTATTATGCCTCCTCTTTTGTCACTATTGTTGATGATTGCATTAAAGTACCCTCCTAAAATCATCTTTTTGTTACCAATCTCCTCCATTTTCTCTTTTAATCTCTTCTATAGTCTTTCTTTCTCCTCTATTTTGGATGGTCCATAGACATTGATTATATGAAACCCAACTACAAGCGAGCGGTGATAAATCTCACACATCTACTTATGTTCTGATTCAACTATTTCCACTTTAAACATATTGGAATCCCACATCACTCCCAATCCATCAGATTGTCTAATCGCTTCCTTGAATATTCCCTCCCATCTCTTACAATATTTTCTGAAACAAACGCCTCTTGGTTTTAATTTCGTCTCTTGCAACATGATTAGATTAGGACTTTCTTTTAATAGAAAGTGCTTTACCAAGACTTTTTGTCAAGGGTCAAGAGTCCCTTGACATTTCATGTTATGCACTTCATTTTCCTCCAATGGAGGCTCTATCTCCCTTGGATCAAGATAACGAATTACCATTAAAAAGATCAAGACAAACGAATAAAAGACATTTAGCATGAACTGAAATGAACGAGGGGCCAAAAACCAAATCTTCCAGGTAAGATAAGATCACCTAGCTTCATCCTAATGATGATACAATTACAAATAAATTGAGGAATGCTAGAGTAAGAAATCCCAATTCTCACAGCGAAAAGGATACGCTAAAAAGGCCACAATTAATAGTTCTGAAAAAGAATCTAACCTGAATAATACATATAACGAGCTCAAAGGACTGAGAATATGCATCAAGAAGATGTCATTACAATTAATCATGAAAGAAAGAGGTTGGTTATAGAAGAAAACCATAATGAATTTGTCACCTTAATACCACATATCACCCAAGAAGTCAGCCAAAAGAGGATGTGTACGTTATCAAGGCACAGCCACATTTAGAAGAAAAAGCCAATTCCCATGAAAAAGTAAGCCACCAAACCTCCCCAATAAAATAAACATGCTGAAATATTAGAATCCTAAAACAATATGAATATGCGAGTATGATCATATTACCATTTACACCCAAGAAAAACTATAAATCAATCGCGTCTTATGAGAAGATGTCATTTTCCAAGTGGGATAAAATTAAATGATACCAAATATCCCAAGCAAAGTGATCACCTAAGAAATATCAACAAAATTAAACTTCATTTTGAAAATCAAATTAAAATAGAAAAGCAAGAATGAAGAAAAGGATATTATGGCCTCCCAACATCAAAGATCAAACCAAGAGTAAATAATGTGAATATAATTAATCAATACAATGAAAAATAAAATGTAGAACGGGTAGAGATGTCAAACATGTCAAAACTTGGCATAAATAAATCAAGCACAATATTTAATTTTAAGATGGCAATAAATGGAGGGATTAATCATGAAATTCAAGAAAGGGAAGAAAGACATTCCTCAAGGACATCCTGAAGATGAGAATCATCATCAATAGCTTTATTACCATCTTGTTAGCCTCTCTGTAACAATGTTTAATCTCAAAATAGGAAAGAGCTTGCATTTGTAATTAAAATTTGTCTAAAAGATATTTCAAGTGCCAAAAATTTGTTCTTTTGTTTGAAACTACATAAAAAAATTACCATCGAGTCACCTTCAATGATTAACTTGTTAATATTTAGGGATAGCACAATATCAATACCCAAGTTGCTTCCAATTCTCCAATATTATTAGAGACCATAGGAATATTTTTACAAAAATCTTTGATAATTTTTCCTGAGCTATCCCTATTGAAAACACCAGTGCTAGATAAGCTTGAATTACCCTGAGAAGCCTCGCCAGATTCTAATTTATACATATCTAAAGGGGGAGGGGACCATTTAACCTGAGAGCGAATCACAAATTCAGAAGTGATAGACACAGTTCCTTGGGAAGGAATAGATTTAATCATGGACCAATTATGACTAAAAAATTTGTCCTGGGAGGTAAAGGAGTTCACATGATTGACATTTTTATAAATAAAATGCATAGTAACTTCTGAAATGGAGTGCTCAATTTTATAGATTACATTAGATGGAGGTGAAAACTAGTTCTTGAAAATCCTATTATTCTGCCCAAGACAAATATTCCAAATAAAAATTGAAGGGCTAAGATCCCCTATAGATGTAAAAAAGGAAGACTTCTGAAGCAAATGAAAACTCTTAAAGAATGCTAGAAGGTTAGGACCAATAATAGATTGCCAATCAATTTTAGAGGAAAGCCAGTACCAACAATTCATGGTAAAGGGACAATGAGGAAATAGGTGGTCAGAGGACTCTAGGAAGTAACCACAAAAGGTTCAAGGAAAGACTCCAATAATCCCTAACATATCTAGCCTTATACCAGTCAAAACTCTATCTTGAATATATAACCAAGTAAAGGCACCAACTTCAAGAAGACAAATAGAACCCCAAAGCAACTTAGTTGGCCAGGAATCCACCTGATTAGACTCAATAAATGAATCATATCCCCCTTTTATTGTATATTGACCTATTTTAGATTTGGTCCAAATAAGCCCATCTTCTTAAGGTGACTAGATAATCATTCTTTTTCTCAGCTCAATTTTAGGATCGTTTTTCAAATTCGGAGACACGGTGAGAAAATCAAAATCTTTCCATATAGTTGTGAGAGGAAAACAAGAATCATGTATACCAAAATAATTTGCAACATAAATCCCCCAGGAATCTTTTATTTAGTAACTTCCAAGGTGGACTAAACCTTGATATGATTCAAAGAAGAACACCCATTCCAATCATCCTCCCAAAAATGAGCTTTGCAACCATTATAAATCAACCAAGACAAATGAGCTTGAATCACACTCCTACAAGATGAAGGAAACCAAAGATTCAACACTGAACAATCTTTCACAAGAAGAGGAATCAAGACATTTAGATAACATTATTCTTCCCCACTTGAAATTAGGATTATGATACAATCTCCAAAGTAATTTAGCCCCCAATGCTTTATTTTAAAGTGTAAGTTTTCTAATGCTTGAACCTTTAAGCTATTTAGGGTAGCCGACTTTCTCCAAAGACAAAAGGGCCATTTTGGACTTTTGAGTGACATTTTTTGCCCATGGGAAAGATTCGAGAACCTATTGCAAATATTGCATAAATTTCTTTGGCATGTTAAACACATACATTAAATATATAGGAACATCATTACTAATAGATTTGATCATTATAATTTTTCTTGGTAGGGATAACCACTTATGTTTCCAAGATAAGATTTGACCCGAAATGGAGGAAGTGATTTTTCCCCAAAAGAGGTACTTTTTTGATCCAATAAAGAAGAGTATGCCTAGATATTTGCAAGGAAAAGAAACAACCATGAAATCCCAAAAGTGAACAAGACATTTCTCGACTAAAGGAGATAAATTTATAAAATATTTTTAGACTTTTGAGGATTACCTAATTGGCCTGAGGAGATAGAATAATCATCAAAGATACTTTTGATAACTCATGATTCCTTAATAGTATCATGACTGAATAACAATGTATCATCAATAAATAAGTTGTGAGTGTGACTCTCATCTAAGTTTCCAATCCTAACACCCTCCCAACTACCAAGAAGATTGACTTGTTTAATGGATCAACTAACCCTTTAGCCATAATGATAAAAAGGAAGGGTGAAAGGGGATCTCACTATCTTAAACCCCTAGAAGCTGGAAACAAAACATAAGGAGGACCATTAATAAGAATATAAAACCTAGGAGAAGTGACACAAGAAGCAATCAATTTAATCCAACTCTTAGTAAAACCAAATTTCTCCAAAACCAAAAGTGAAAAATTTCTAATTCACTCTATCATAAGCCTTCATCTTGTCCAATTTCAAAACCATCTAGATTTTTTCTTCTCTAAGGATTGCATGGAGAATCTCATGGGCGAGAATGACCCCATTTGAGGTTTCCATGCTAGGGACAAAAGCTCATTGTTCTTCTAAAGTAATTTTGGGAATAATCTTAGCTAATATAATAGAGATTACTTTAGTAAAAATTTGGTACAAAGTGTTACATAAAGAAATAGGTACAAAATTCACAAAAGTCCTTGGGTTATCAATTTTGGGTATAACAATGATCCAATTACTATTGAGTTCTTTTAACATTTAATCTTTTTTCTCCTAGATTCTTTTAGAGAAAGTAAGATATCTCTCCTTAGAATGTCCCAACATTTTTGATAAATAAAATGGTATAACTATCTGGACCATGAGCCTTATCAGGAGCCATTGAGAAAACTACTTGTTTTAATTCCTCAAGAGAAAAGGAAAACATAAGCATAATATTATCCGGATTAGAAACACATTTCAAAATATAATTAATAATAGCATCCTTAGGTTGAATAGGCTTAGTAGTTAAAAGATGCTTATAGAAATAAATAACTTCTTTAGATATTTCATCATCTTCTATTAGTATTCCAGTATCACTTTTAATATTAACAATTCTATTTCTCAACCTTCTAAGCTTGGTGGATGCATGAAAGAACCTAGTATTTCTATCACCATATCTAAGCTAGACATCACACAATTTATGTTTCCAATAAATTTATGCTCTAAGAAACACCTCATCAAGGGACCACCTTAATGATTTCTCAAGAAAGAAAGATTTCTTATCCATGCCATGATTAATAATTTGATCATTTAAATCAAATAAATCCCGTTTTAGATAATTTTTTTAAGAAAGATATTTTTCAAATGATTGGTATTCCACTCTTTAATTTTAGATTTCAAAAAAGTCAATTTCTTAGTGATTTGATACAAACAAGATCCTTCCACAAAAGGAGTTTTAGTCCACCATGATTTTCACAAGGGTAGGAAAGATGTTAGAAATAAGGAAACAAATAATTGAGAAGGGGGAGGGAGTGAATTGGTTGTCTCAAAACTCAATAATTTCAAAAAACCCTTTAAACCTTAAATCTTGCACCTTTTGATCTTAATGAATTAATCTTACATGCATGAATTAGAAACACAACCATAACATATAACACAAATATTTTTCTTAAGGAAACCCTGAAAGGGGAAAAACCATAGTGAGATTGGAACCCAAAACAAGAAAATACCTTGTTAGAACCGCAACTTATTACAATTCAGGTACATTGCCTAGAGATCATTGCTTAGATATAAATGGATACAACCCAAAGGAAGGGTTACTGCCTTACAAGACAACTACAATGGTCAATCAAACAACAACATGAGATTTATGAACTATATAATGTCATCTACCTTATGCCTAGGTCAGTTCCAATGAAGAAGAATTAGATCTCTATTCAAATCCTCTCTTCCCTCTTCAAACAAGTGATTCGACACTCAATAGATTTGCACACTTCCTCTACAAGAAATCCCACACATATGTGACACAAGATTTTTCCCTAAAATCTTATTGTAATCACCAATATTGAAAGATAAACATAAAAAAATCCCAATTTCAAATTGTAAATCCACGTGCCAAGAATTAAAATTCAAATCCTTGTTATCTAGCCAAATCATAGAAAGACCCATATCATCAATCTTGAGCACGTATCACTGCCTTAAATTATACCTCGTACATTTGCAAAATGATATATGGATCAAGTCAGCCAAGAATGTGAGAAAAACCACCACTGAGTGAAAAATATTCCAATCCTAATCACCACAATCGATGTGGACTACCAAATCAATAGGCACACAACCCAAGAACATCCATAGACATCATGAAGAACACACAAACATCCAAAGCCACGTGAGTATCTTCCCCCCTTTGACATCCTCTCATACTGGAGCTTTGTACCCCTTTATTTTTCACATGAGTATCTCTCCCCCTTCGACATCAATGACAAAGGAATAGGTATGCTCTGAACCATATAAATCAAGAATTCTAATCAAGAATCTCACTCCTCAACTTTGAAAAACCAATTCACCAAGCTAACTACTCCTTTTGAGTAGCATCCTCCACACACACCAATCCAGGTAAAAAATATCTTCATTAAGTACGCTAGATTGATGCAATCTATAAATGTTATCTATCATGGCCTTCATCCAAATAATTTATGCAGATAGTTTGAGGAAGTGCAGAGGTGGTGCAATGGGAAGAGGTTATGAACCCAAAACATTGGGGTAGAAAAATGCCAAGGCTACACAATTTCTACTATGTCTGTAGGTTTTTTCCTTCAAACTCCTTCACTTTTCAAAGTGTGCTTTCTATAGAGGGAACCAAGTATCAAAACCATGGAATTTTAAAGGCTAAAGGGAAGGTAAGAATCAAGGAAATCCTGCTAGTGTGCTATGTGTTGACACCACAGAGTTTCAAAGGCTTATGTTGTTGGAATACAAACACCACTGAGAGTGGGGGGAGTGAATTAGTGGTTACTAAAAACTTGTTCTTTTAAACTTTACAATTTTTAATTTTATAATTATAACATAAAGTTATGAAAAATGAACAAGATATACAAGAGGAACAAGGTACACATTATTTATAGTGGAAAACCCCTTAGGGTAAAAAACCACTTTGAATCTGAATCTTTATTAGCCTCTTTGACAAAATTTTTAGAGCTACAACTCTGGGAATCACCAACACCCTATTTTTGAAACACCAATTTCAAGGAGCATCATTCCCTTACACCTGAAGCACCAACTTCAAGAATACAAGAAGCGCCAACTTAAAAAATGAATAAATGAGATACAAAATCAGAGGATCATCTTTGTTACAATACAAATCATGAACCAAGAATTCAACTCCAAGTTGAAAACATAAAGCAAGATACACTTCTCTTCTTCTCTCTCTTACTGATTCTCTTTACATCAACAAATTACACCAAATGATACAAGCTTCCTTACAATGAATAAATCAAATTAAAAAATTTATAATCAAACTTAAAACAATAGATTTGAATACAAGAGGATGACTTGAATTAATTTCTTTCAAACTATCAACTTTCTTGAAGTGATAAACCCTTGTTTCTCTTCAAAACATCAAGTACCCAAATATGCTTTCTTTTTCCATTAAAAGATCAAGGATTAAATACTGAACTTTCTCCCTTCTCAAATCCAATCCCTTTTGTATCTCCTTTAGGTCTTTGACTCTCAAGCTATGCATCAAGCTTCATTAAAATTGATTTGAATTTCCCTTTGATCTCATTAGTTGCAACAAGCTCACTCCTACAAACTTCATTAATCCTTTCAAGATCTTTCTCATTATGTCTTGCTTCATCAAGATCAAGTTGCATCTACCCAATCATATAATTCAATTTGTGGCATTCATCTGACTTATCTTTTAAGGATTTTTCAAGATGTTCCTGATTCCTTTTTCTTTTCCTCAATCTCCTTAGTCAACAAGTCATTATCATGGCTTCCATCTCATGTTTCAGGTTCTCTTTTTCTTTCACAAGCTTCTCACATTGATCACATTTCTCCTTTGTGGCTGATGAGTCGTTAGTGTTTCCTTTTTGCTTAAGCTACTCAACAAGATCTTTCCTCTTTTCTCTAGATTTATTCAGTTTCTCCTTCAATTTCTCTGTAAAATTTTTAGCCTCTTTGTGTTTCTCTTTTAGTTCAATGTTTTTAGCATTTGACTTATCAACAACTTCAAGTGCAATCAAGAGATGTCTCTAAACATTGTTAGAAACTATTTAATCATCAATCAAGATCTTCCTCAAGTTTTTTGACCTTCTCCAAGGCACAAGGTTCTAATACCAATTGTTGGTATTAAGGAACATTGAGGGGGGGGGGGGGGGGGGGAGGGGGTGATTAGTGTTCTAAAATTTCTAGCTCTACCAAACTGATTCTTTAACCATAAACCGATAGCAATAAAAAGTAAATAATTGAATTATAAATAAATCATCCACAAACTCATAAAACCATGATTTTTGCATGGAAAGCCAATTAAGGGAAAAACCATGGTGGGGATAGAACCCACAATTATCTTTGTAGAAATAATAAAGACCCGGTTAATAGAAATAGTACAAAATGGAATGCAATTTGCATTCAGGCTCACTGCCTAGAGCTCACTACTCAGATTGCAACATACATAGAGAGGCTCACTTCCATACAAAATATTTGGACTACAATCCAGAATTGTGAACTGAGAGATAGCATCATCTATGCCTATATAGTTCCGTTCAGGTACAACACATATATATCAACCTAACTTATGTAATTAGGTTCTTTACATATCAATATATCATCTTTGATCTTCACATAATATCCTCTTCGCATCGCTATTGCTAATCATCACAAAAACTCAGGCTTATATACCTAATAGAAAAACAAAATAAGTGAACTTGTCTGCTCAAGAGCATAAATGAAATGTGTAGAACCTTGACTAAAACAATGATCAAATCTCATGCTAACCTCTACCAAAGCATAGATACCATATATTATATTAGATCTACCAAAAAGAACTATTAAACTAATTGGATCATCAATCCATTAGGATTGTTAATTGATCCAACAAGTAACTATCATTGTTCCTCATACTTCAATATTGTCAACCTAATACTCAGACCATCATAAATCAATCAAATTATAACATAAACAAGTGTGATCATAGATATAGATAGGATATGGCTTTTAGAAGCTTCTCCCTATTGCACACTTCAAAAATCACTCACATTTTTTTGTACTGATCCTTTTATCAATCCCTGTATACTGTTCTTGTTCTTCCATACTTAGCTAAATTTCCATTCTAACCTTCAACAATACCAAAAAATGTTAAGTGGCCATGTGAGACGCATGTAGTTGCCATTAATAACAACATACAAATCATCCAATGTAGTGTCTCTTTCCAAAATTATTATGTCTGCCTCTTAGGGGAGCTAAGTATTGTTGATAATTGAACTGTACATCTTAGGGGGAGATCAACAAAATGAGTTGTTGATCTACATCTTTGGCCTTTCCACTGATGCCAAAGGAGGAGAGTGAATGGGTGATTTAAAAAAGAAAAGCATGTTTATGTCATTGGTGTGTTGCCACAAATGACAAAGGGGAATATTTTTGCAATATTGAGAAAAATGAGTGATTTGGACAAATAGTGATTTAATATGATTGTCATGGTATGCTTGTTGTTGATCTCAACACACTATTGTATTAATGTCAACATGTTTTCTATGTAAAGGTGATGTGGACCTTTCTCCACATATTCTTTGTGTTATAGATATGATGTTAAAACTTTAATATGTTGTTTAGTATAGTTTGGAGTTGTTTAAATCAAGATATTGTGGTTTAGAATGTAGTGCAATGAATTTGGTATTTTTTTTAGTGTGATAGTTGCTAACAATATTCTATTTATGAAATGCATTCTTCTCATTTCTCTACATAATTATTTTTATGGTGCACTTCTATAAAAAGGTTGATAATTGTTGGAAACTGCAATTGAAGCAATTGTTGTATTGTCATAGATGTCAAACCTTAACTGGTAAGACTGTTGCTATCTAAGAAAGTACTATATCTATTTGATTGTTGAGAAGGGGATAGGCAAGGTTGGTAACAATAGCACCTAAGGAAAGGTTGAGTTATCTTGATACTTCAATGAGTACTTGATTATGTGGCACAATGATAAGACAATGTATTGTTTATCTAAGTATGAATGAAGACTAAACTGGTAGGCTTGATAGAGTAAAAGTGAATAAATCTAGCTTAAGCCGAGTGATGTTAGTGCCGACCAAGCTAGTATATGTCGAGTAAAATCAGTATTGACTGAACATCAGTTAATTGCCGAGGAAATAGTTTTTGTGGTGATTGAGCTTTCTAATGAAGACCGAGGAGTTGAACACTGTATTGAGCGAGCGTCAGTATTTTACATTTGAGGAAGAATTCAAATTTCGAGCCAACATAGTTGAATTCTTGGATTATGTAAAATGTGTTGACTTTATTTATTGATTGTATGGAAGCATTTATTGCACTGTAAAATGTTTTATTGTAAATATATTAAGAGATTTGAGATATTTCTAGAAGGATAGATGAAGAACATAAAGTTGGAAGGATTCGATGAATCTGACCTAACCCTAAGATCTATGAAGGAGATTAAGCGGCAAAAGTTGTATTGACCTAATTGAGGAAGTATTAAGGAAACCTAAGCATGAGGTTGAGAGAGTGGATGTTGGAAGTATTGTTGATGTTATTGACTGTCTAAGCAGAAAAGGCTGAAGGAGAAGTGGTGTGATTGCTTGAAGAGATTTTCGAGTAGATCAGTGATGGAGATGGAAAAGGTTCACAGTCAGTAAGCCAACATATGTGTACAGAATTGGATCTGATATTTGCAAAGTGAGTTGAATGTTTCTCAGATCAATACTATTGTTACTTTCTAACCATTGTATCAGTCAAAATCCTTTTAATAGAGGTTGACCTAACAGTCATTTGTATAAATCCTTTGAACAAGGTTGCATTCTAATGGGATGTATGTAAGTCCTATAAAAAGGCACACTTTTAATAGAGTGGTTGAAATCCTTTAATCGGGTCACACCTGACAGTGGGTTTGTAACCTTTGACAGGGTTGGCTTTTCACAAAGCTCACTTCAGAAGAGTGAAAATAATAGTAACATGTTACAAAGTGGTTTTTCCCAAATTGGGTTTCCACTATAATCCTAGTGTTAATACTTGTTTGAATGTTTTGGTTTGAACATTTTTGTGTTTTACAAGTTAGATACTATTGGATAGTGGACTGCATTGTAATATGTTTCTGTTATGCAATCAGTAATGACCAAGTAGTTGTTGGTTGTTGGATCTGATTTGTTGAAGAGTTTTAAAGTTTGTTTTATACATCTGGACATGAGAACAATTGATTCACCCCCCCTCTCTGTTGTTCTAAATCATATTAACAATTGGTATCAGAGCTGTTGGTGCTAACAGAGAACAAGTTTAAAGGTACTTGGAGAAAATGATCAGGATGTATAAGAAGGAGGTACCGAAGCTAAATAAGGAGAACTTCCCCGCATGACAAAGTTTGATGAAGCTGCATCTGGCCGGTATTGGTGATTTTGCAAAGTATTATGTTGAGCATGACTATGTCACACCTATTGCACCTCTGACTGCCGAGGAAATGAGAGCTAAACAAGAGCACAACCAAGCAATGTTGGAGATTGCATCTGCCCTAAGTTATCCTAAATTTGAAGACATCAGAGACTGCACTAATAAAAAGCAAATGTGGGACACTCTTGCAAACATCTATGGCGGTGACATTAATGTACCGAGAGAAAAAGCTGAGAGCCTAAGAGGTAAATTTGATGAAATGAGAATGCAAGAAGGTGAGAATATTGCACAATATTGTGGTAGAATAAAAGAAGTTGTAAATGCTATTAGAGGAGAAAATGGAACTATTGATGATGAAACTATAATTGGAAAAGTATTGAGAACTTTGCATCCTATTTATGCCATCAAAATTTCAGCAATTTAGGAATCTAGATGTAACCCTAACAATGATCTTACTTTGGAAAGTTTGGTTGGTAAGCTTACTACTTTTGAACTTTCTAACTATGATAACTTCACTGTTGCTAATGTTGAATATAATTTTAAGTCACAAATGGTTTTGAGTAAGACAAAGAAGGAAAAAGAAAGATGCATCAGTGAGAGTGAAAGAAAATGACACATCTGATGAAGAACTTGAGGATCTAGAAGCTCTTATGGCTAGAAGACTGAAAAGGGGAAAAGGAAAGTACAAAGGTAAACTCCCTATAATATGTTTTTCATGTAATAAAGTTGGTCATATAGCTGCTAGATGTCCTGACAAGGATGATAAGGATGAAGAAAGAGACAACACGCATAAAGACAAAAGAGGAGATAGAGGTTACCGAAGGTACAAGGACTACAAAGGAAAAGGTAAGAAATCCTGCTACATTGCTGAAGAAGAGACTGACACTAATAGTGATGATTTTAAAATTGAAGTTGTCTATGTTGCAATGAAAGATGAGTCTGATGAGGATGAGAAAACTGCATTGATATCTTATGTGAACAAAAATGATAAATGGATTATTGATAGTGTTCACATCACATGACTGGTGACAAGAGTAAGTTTGATACCTTAGATCATTATAAAGGTAGAAGTGTGAAATTTGGTAATGATGCACCATGTCCTGTTAGAGGTAAAGGATTGGTTAAGCTGACTGATAAGATCACTTGTGAGAATACTTATTGGGTTGACAGTCTTAACTATAATCTATTGATTGTTGCATAGCTTAATAGTACTAGCTATCGAGTGGAATTTCATCACAGGAAGGCCAAAATATTTAATGCCATTGGTGAATTGATTGGAAGCGGAGAACAAACAAGAGGTAATTTGTTCTATCTAGACCTATCTGAAGAAACATGTATGATTGCACAACTTGATGATATTTTGTTATGGCATAAGCGGCTATGTCATGTTAATTTTGATAATCTGGTAGAAATTAGTAAGAAGAAGAAAGTGAGAGGTCTACCTAGATTGAAGAAACCTGAGAATGTAATGTGCAAAGAATGTTAGTTGGGTAAGATGACAAAGTCTAGTTTTAAGAGCAAGACTTTTACTTCTGAGGATGTTTTAGATTTGGTTCTTACTGACCTTTGTGGACCTATGGGTGTACAAAGCTATTGTGGTGCTAGATATTTTATCCCGTTTGTCGATGATTATACTAGAATGATGACTGTAATGTTCTTAAAAGAAAAATTTGATGCTTTTAAACTTTTTAAATGGTACTTGGCTAAGGTTGAAAAAGAGACAGGTAGGAACTTGAAGTGTCTAAGATCTGATTGAGGTGGAGAATTTATATCCAATGAATTTAATCTATTTTGCAATGATAGAGGGATCAAAAGATAGATGTTTGCACCAAGAACTCCTCCACAGAACGGTATAACAGAGAGAAGGAACATATATATCATGGATTGTGCAAGTACATTAATGATTGAAAAGAATGTTGCACAAAAGTACTAGAGAGAAGTTGTAAGTATAGCTGTTTATACTCTTAACCGAGTACAGATAAAAAAAGGTACAAATCTGACACTTTATGAGTTATGGCATGGGTATGCACCTAATGTAAAGTATTTTAAAATTTTTGGAAGCAAATGCTACATACTAAAAGACAATAGGAATGGGAAATTTGATGCTAAAAGTGATGAGAGCATATTCCTAAGCTATTCCACAAAAAGTAAATCTTATAAGTGTTTGAACTCTAACACTAACAAAATTGTGGAAAGTGTGAATGTCAAAGTTGATGAGTATGTAGAGAAAAATGAAGTTGACAGCAAAAGAGAACCAAAAGATTACAGATCTTTTGTGTATATAGAGGAAGGAGAGGCAAGTGATAAACTTGCACTTGACGCAGAGTCTCAGGTAAGCAATGCTAAGCATCAAGAAAACAATGTAGAGAGAGAAGAAGAATGTGCTGAGTGATAGGAGGAAGTTGCCGAGTATCAGGAAGAGGTTACCGAGCATTCAGAAGCTGAATCTGACAATCTTGTTGGTGAACTTGAAGAGCAAGATGAAAGGAGGGAATAACCCATTTTGGCACAATATGTAAGGAGACATCATAAGCTTGAACAAATAATTGGAGACAAAGATACTGGAGTTCTGACTAGAAGCAAGATAAGAGATCCGACATGTTTACTATGTGAATTTGAGTCTAAGACAATAAGGGAGGCATTAGAAAATGACGACTGGATACAAGCAATGAATGAGGAGATAGACCAGATAGAGAAGAATGATACCTGTACTCTGGTGCCAAGACCAAAAAATAAAAATGTCATTGGAACAAAGTGGGTGTTCCGGAATAAGCTGAATGAGCATTGTCAAATCACAAGAAACAAGGCCAGGCTGGTATGCAAAGGCTACACACAAGAAGAAGGAATAGATTATGGGGAGACATTTTCCCCTGTAGCTAGATTGGAAGGAGTAAGAACCTTACTTGCATATGTTGCCTACAAATATTTCAAGGTATACCAAATGGATGTTAATTTTGCATTTTTAAATGGTATATTAGAAGAAGAAGTGTACATTGAACAACCAGAAGGATTTGTTGATCCAAACAATAGACACATGGTTTGCAAACTGAATAAAGCACTGTATAGACTAAAGCAAGCTCCCAGAGCATGGTATGAGAGACTGCACAACTACCTAATACAGATTGGATTCTCAAGGACAAATGGCACAAGCAATATGTACATGAAAGATGAAGAAGGTAAAGGAATCTTGTTGGCTAAGATTTTTGTAGATGAGATTATATTTGGTGGACAAGATGCCTTGTGTAAGAAATTTTCAAATGAAATGCAAACTGAATTTGAAATGAGTGTGTTTGGGGAGATCAATTTTTTTGTTGATTTACAAGTATATCAGACGGAGAAAGGAATTTTCATCACCCAATCTAAATATGTTCACGAGATACTAAAAACCTTTGGGATGGAAGATTCAAGGCTAGTAAGTACTCTCATGGCTACTAGACAAAAGTTGTCTAAAAGTGATGATGCTGCAGAAGTAAACTAGACTTTGTATAGATCCATGATTGGAAAGCTGCAATATGCTGTAGACAACAGACCAGATATTGCTTTAGCTATTGGGATTGTGGCAAGATTCTCTGCCAATCCTAATGAAACTCACATGATGGCTGTCAAAAGAATAATGAGATATTTGAAAGGGAATGTTGACTATGGATTGTACTACAAGAAGCATGAAAAGTTTGAACTGAGAGTGTATAATGATGCTGATTGGGCAGGAAATGTGGATGACAGAAAGAGTAATAGTGGTGGAGCTTTCTTTCTTGGACATAGATTAGTCTCCTGGACAAGAAGGAAACAAAATTGCATTTCCCAATCTACTGCTAAAGCCGAATATGTGGCTGCAACAGTGAACTATTCAAACTTGGTATGGATAAAACAATTGTTGGTAGGCATGAAAGAAGAAATCACTGAACCAGTTGTCATATTCTATGACAACACAAGTGCTATCAACATCTCTAAGAATCCGGTGATTTACACAAAGACCAAACACATCGCAATCAAGTATCATTACTTGAGGGAATTGGTACAAGATAAAGAGGTCTGAATGGAATATGTGAATACAAAAGAACAACTAGCAGACATATTCACTAAAGCTTTACCTAAAGAAGCTCATGAATATCTAAGAAGTCAATTAGGGGTTCTTCCCCTAACTGAGGCTGCCTAGTCAAGCTAGGAGCACTGCATCAAATGTGCTGCAAAGAGTATTTGACAAATTGATGCAGAGACATGTCACACTTTAGGAATAGCCTAGAGTTGTTAAAAGTATAGCAAAGCTAAAAATCAGTCATAAGCAAAGATGACAGAGGGAGAAATATTGAACTAAAAAAATAATATCTACATCTGCAGGATGTATGTTTTAGTTGTTGCTTTGGCATTTTTGTCAAAGAGGGAGATGATCATAGATGAATACACATGGTGAGATTTCATAGAAGATCAAGTAAGAGGGAGAGATTTTAGTGGACAGTCAAACAAGCATGGCTAATTGATTCTGTATCAGAATGAAGCTAAGGATATTATAAATATTTCTGATGGATAGATAAGTTTTGGATTGGTTGGTAATTTATGTGTTGTTCATATGGTGTTGCCATCAATGCCAAAGAGGGAGATTGTTGGAAACTGCAATTGAAACAATTTTTGTATTGTCATTGATGTCAAACCTTAACTGGTAAGATTGTTGCTATCTAAGAAAGTACTATATCTATTTGATTGTTGAGAAGGGGATATGCAAGGTTGGTAACAATAGCACCTAAGGAAAGGTTGAGTTATCTTGATACTTCAATGAGTACTTGATTATGTGGCACAATGATAAGACAATGTATTGTTTATCTAAGTAAGAATGAAGACTAAACTGGTAGGCTTAACCAAGCAAAAGTGAAGAAATCTAGCTTAAGCCAAGTGATGTTAGTGTCGACTGAGCTAGCATATGTTGAGTAAAATCAGTGTTGACCGAACATGAGTTAATTGCTGAGGAAATAGTTTTTGTGGTGATCGAGCTTTCTAATAAAGACCGAGGAGTTGAACACTGTATTGACCAAGCATCAGTATTTTGCATTTGAGGAAGAATTTAAATTTCCAGCCGACATAGTTGAATTCTTGGATCATGTAAAATGTGTTGACTTTATTGATTGATTGTATGGAAGCATTTATTGCACTGTAAAACATTTTATTGTAAATCTATTAAGAGATTTGAGATATTTCTAGAAGGATAGATGAAGAACATAAAGTTGGAAGGATTTGATGAATCTGACCTAACCCTAAGATCTACGAAGGAGATTAAGCAGAAAAAGATGTATTGACCTAATTGAGGAAGTATTAAGGAAACCTAAGCATGAGGTTGAGAGAGTGGATGCTGGAAGTATTGTTGATGTTATTGACTGTCTAAATAGAAAAGGCTGAAGGAGAAGTGGTGTGATTGCTTGAAGAGATTTTTGAGAAGATCAGTGATGGAGATGGAAAAGGTTCACAATCAGTAAGCCAACATATGTGTACGGAATTGGATCTGATATTTGCAAAGTGAGTTGTATGTTTCTCAGATCAATACTACTGTTACTTTCTAACCATTGTATCAGTCAAAATCCTTTTAACAGAGGTTGACCTAACATTCATTTGTATAAATCCTTTGAACAAGGTTGCATTCTAATGGGATGTATGTAAGTCCTATAACAAGGCACATTTTTAACAAAGTGGTTGAAATCCTTTAATTGGGTCACACCTGACAGTGTGTTTGTAACCTTTGACAGGGTTGGTTTTTCACAGAGCTCACTTCAAAAGAGTGAACATAATAGTAACATGTTACAAAGTGGTTTTTCCCAAATTGAGTTTCCACTATAATCCTGGTGTTAATACTTGTTTGAATGTTTTGGTTTGAACAATTCTATGTTTTACAAGTTAGATACTATTGGATAGTGGACTGTACTGTTATATGTTTTTGTTATGCAATCAGTAATGACCGAGTAGCTGTTGGTTGTTGGATCTGATTTGTTGAAGAGTTTTAAAGTTTGTTTTATACATCTAGACCTGAGAACAACTGATTCAGCCCCCCTCTCTATTGTTCTAAATCATATTAACAGATAATATCCTTAGCTTCATTCATTTTAGTTAGCACAAGATTTTGGGATTCAAAGCCATGATTTCAAATTTCTTGGTGTTTCTACTCTGGGTTTGGTTGATCTCGAGTGTTGACACTTGAATTACTTGTCTTAGTAAATGTAAGAAGATATGTAACATGTATGGTGCTATTTTTGGTCTTAGTTATGACATTTGACGGTCCACTTCTCATTTCTCCACACCGTAAGAATATTTAATGCCGACCTAATTCAAATATTGTTTGGTCCTTTGCCTAGCCAACAGTAAGATATTTCATAAATACAAAATTGATATAAATAAAGGATGAATCATTCATGGTTGAGCCTATGTGGCATATGTGTATGCTTGTGAAAACTATGTGCGAGCATGTTCTTATGCGATGAGGATGTATGAAAGCAAATCTATCTCCCTAATTGCATAAGTTAAGCGTGAAGTGTGTTGCAGATTAATGTGGACTTCAATGTCTTAACTATTGGAAGCAATGACCCAAAGGTGACTATAAATATTTCAGTTGTGTTGTGATTGTACAACAATGGAGGATCTATTCTCTCTTATCCTTCTTCAACTGGGAAGTGAACCCTCTGGTAGTTAGTCTTTCTTGTAATTCCTCTTAACTAGTGTTCATATATTTGAGAATAATCTTCTCCATAGTTTCCCCCTTTACAAGGATTTTCATGTAAATCTTGTGTTTATGGTTGTGCTTTTCATGTTCATATGTTTCAAATATTAAAAGTTTAAAGTAATTTTTGTGGAACTAATCAAAGGTTATAGTTTGTGGACAACTGATTCACCCCCCCACCCCCCCAAGTAAGAAATGTTTAAACAATACAAACTATTAGTAAATTGATCATTTAAACAAATTGCATGAAATGAAATATAAAATAGATCTAAAAAGTAATTGCAAATATTCATCAAGTTTATCCAACATGAATGTAACTAAGACATAGAGTAAACATAATTGTACATGAGACCTAGTGAAAAGCACATCTAACTATCCAAATCAAAAGTGGAATGTAGGAATTGGGTTCACCAAAATGTAACATAGAAATACATAGGAGGATAGGGGATAGAGTGGGTAGACTAAGGAATTACTAGGCCCATAAGCCCTATCTCCCTTCTTTATGTTGCATTGGAAGGAATTATGACCCACTTAGGCTCAAAAGGGAAATCAAGCACTAACTGGATGAAAAGGGATTCCTTTGTTGTTATGCAATGTAAGATTGGATGCAGGAGTGCACAATTAATAAGGATATGCAAGATCTAAGACCAACTGAAGAACAAAGTTAAATTTTAGCATACATAGACAAATTCTACTATTAGAAATAGAACTTTGAGATAGTGACTAATTGGAGATTCAATTTAGAGAGAAGTTGGAGGGACCAAGTTGTCTAGGATGACTATGTCCAAGACCAATTCACCTGGGTGACTCTGTAAAGACACTTTTTTTCATTTTTAGTCTCAGATTATAGCCAAGCTCCTATACTTTCTAGACCTAGTCTTGAAATTAGTGCCACCTATTCTTGCACACAAAAAAGAGAAATTATTGAGTAGAAAGGGGCTTGCCTCATTGAAACCTCGATTGAGGAATCAACCTTGAAATTGAAATAAAATATGCATGTATGAAAAGTGTGCTAATGTAAAGAAGAGGCTAGATCTAAAAATGAAATGTTTATACCTTTACAAATGAATTTGGAAGATGCTTGAATGTTGTTGTAGTGTCTTGAATTGTTGAAAAGAATCAAGAATACCTTTCACAAATTCCTAGATTTGCAAATACTTCTTAAATCTCCAATGTTGTTATGCTTGATGTCACTTGCCTTAGGAACTTATCAACTCACATTCATGTAGTTCGAAGAAGGATCTTCTTGCATGAATGAGGTCTCTCCTACTTCACCTTCCATGATGGAGAGAAACTTGCTACAATGGAGGCGAATACCTTTGAAAATATCTTGGAATGCTCAAAATATCTCTTAGAATCCTTGAGAGCTTGAATTCAAATAGAGGTTAGGATGTGACCGTGTGTGTATCCTTAAATTCGGCGAGATAGGTTGCTTATATACCCTTCACAAGAATTTCAAAGCTCAAAACTCGAAAAGGGTTGACAAGCATTTGGACTTCTCTCTTAACTGTTGAGATCTACCCTCAATTCAAATTTCAAGGAAAATATTGAGGACCAAGTCGTCTGGAATGACTTAGTTCCACCAAAAGGCCTCAAAATTTGGACTAGAGGACCCAAGTGGAGTGAGGATGTCAAAATGATAAGCATAATAGGTGTTGGATCAAGCATAACAAACACAGAAGCCCAAGTACACTAAAATAGGACCTAATTGAGCATCCAATTGTAGGTGAGTACAATTTAGGATGGTACAATTTCAAATATTTTATTATTGCTTAATGAGTATTATACATTCTTATGTTGAGAATCAACTTTAGTCTTTCACATATGTTCTCTTTCTTTTAATGAAAGAATTGAATTCATAGGTTTTAGAGGAGTGAAAATAACATTATTGAATTTAGAAGGAAAATTGTTTAACACGGTATCTTTAGCATCATTATCACTATTGGATCCTTGACTTATGTTATTTTCCTAATGAGATGTCTCAACTTGTTTACATAGTTTGACCTAATTATTCCATCTTCCAACTTAAATCTAAATAATTGATGTTTTATAAAAATCGCTTAGTTAATAGCTTTTAGGACAAAAAATTTATTCTAATCGTCTCAAATGCTATGTATATTTTTAATCACTTTTTTTATGCTAATCTAATAGCTTATTTGCATCTACAAATTGTATTTCATTCATATTCATTACTCCCTACAAATTTATAGTCGTTAATTGCATTTAAATTTCTTTTTAATAAAAGTTAAGTCAAAATATTCGTATAAGGAAATCTCCATTCTTAAAAAAATTAGTTAAAAAATGATCAAATTAACCATAACCCTCTATAATCTCTTATACCTGAAATTTATACGCTCTGTCTTTAAATAAAATACATATTTGTACGATGTAATCACATCTGCATTACCGTGATCATATTTGATAGGTCAAATTTTATTACCTCTGGCAGAAGCAAATCCTTCTTCCATTATTGATAAGTTGAACTCTTGTACACTTTCGGATAGCAGAGTTGGGCTGCTTAGTTTACTACATAATTTCTCAAAGATAATGCCCTTGGTGTGGAAAAGAACTAGAAAAGAGTTTCTTCCACTTGTTCCTTGTTTGCAGATGGCTCAATAGAGAAAGACAAAAGTAGAGAGAAGCGAATAAAGCAATCTAGAGGTGGATAAGGCAGGAGAAGCAGGGACAACTCCATTCACAGAACATTGTTCTATAACCTTTCATGACTGCAGCTCTATCATGAATTGTCCCTGGGTTCTGATATCACATAATGGTAATGGGAAATCATAGAGATTTTTGATAAAACTAAACCATGATAACAATGTGGATAAGTATTATGCTGTATCTTCTGTATTAGAATATAACTTCTTTAAATCTTTTCAAGATAACTTTCGCAATTATGAATCTAGAGAAAAACAACTAATTATTACGATGACTTTAGTCACATGTAAATTTTAATGTTTTCCACAACAATGACTTTATAGAGAATTTATTAATCATTTTTGTTTTTTCTTATAATTCAGGGGTGTCCTTTCGTTTGTTTCAGTTATTCTGATCACACTTTGTTTTGGACTTATTTTATTTGTATCTTACATTAGACATACTTTTGTTGTCAATTTAGGATGCTAATGGGTGAGATGAGGCGTGAGGCAAGACCAGTCCCCTCGGATGGATGTAACAGCCCACAAGCCACACTCATCTGATTAGCTTGACCAATAAGAATTGAACCTTAAACATACATTGAAAAAAACTAAACTTTAGTACTACCTTACTAACAGCCAAAAATACAAGATTGCCCCACTATTCATCTTTTTAAGAAACATCATGAGATTCCTCTGCTGCCACCAGCTCAACATAATATTACCAAAGAACAAATTGCTAAGTGTCCATTTATATTTGTTGGCTAATATATACCATTATTTAGGCCTGTATCAAGGAATAGCTTAACATCATTACCAAAGAATAAATTGCGAAGTGTCCATTGATTTTTGTAGGCTAATATATACCATTCTTTAGGCCTGTATGAAGGAATAATGTAGACAAAGATGGGTAGGTACAATTTAGATAAGGATGGGTACGTATAGGCCAAACTAGAGGTACTCTCAATGAATGGACGGAGTTCATTAGAGGGATTCCATGAACTAAAGTCCTAGGCACAGCAACATGTTGGGTCCCTGACACCACTATTGGTGGCCTGGCTACACCTCCTTAAATAGCAGCATAATTCAATACTGGATTCTCAACAACATTTTCTCTCTTAGTTAAAGCCTGCAACATCAATGGAGGGAGGAGAAAAGAGTGATAATTTGGAAATGGTGGTGATTCATAAAATTAATGTTCCTCCTCCTCAGAGCACAAGCTTTGTTAGTGAAGTTGGCAAAGCAGTGAAAGAAACTTTGTTTCCTGATGATCCATTCAGTCAGTTTAAGAATCAGGCCAGGGGACGTAAGTGCATTCTTGCCCTGCAATATGTGTTTCCAATCTTAGAGTGGGCACCCAAATATTCATTTGGGTTGTTCAAGTCCGATCTTATATCAGGAATCACCATTGCCAGCCTTGCCATTCCACAGGTAAGACCAAATAATTGTTATAGATTAAAATATGTGCTTTTTTGTCTTGATTTTGTTTTGGGCATGATAGATATAAATGGTTCTGATTGTTGGTGTAGGGGATAACCTATGCAAAGCTTGCCAACTTGCCTCCATTGATGGGACTGTGTGAGTAGTTTAATAAAAATGTTTTGTTTACTTGATTGCTCTATTATATTTCAATGGTCAACACTAAAACTGAGCTTTCCTTTACAAGTATGAATAAATAAATGTATCTATGAGTATGGAATTGAATGCCATCAAAGAAACATAGACACTGTAGATCGCCACAATGTAGTATACAACTTACATAATTTCTTGCAGCTTAGATTACATATGCATTGCTACTTGTGTTTTGTAAATGGATTAGGCCCATCTTAATATATAAATGTCACTATAACAAACTTCATCTTAGGCTATTCAATTCTTTATTGGATGTTTCTGTCTAATTTCATCTTGACAGTATGCAGGGTCACAGCTTTTCATCTCCAGTTTGTTTTAAAATTAACATGGATGTTCTGTGTTTATATTTTAGATGATGGGTAGTTGGTGTAACTTAACTAATAGTATGTTCTAATTGATATTTAGATTACCGATATGCTATATCATTAATGTGGAGCTTGGGTGAGGGTGAAACTGTAAAATATATATTAATTTAAGCTTGATTTTTACAGAATAGGGCTGTAGCAGAATAAGTTTCTTTTGGGTATTTTAGGTGTTATGTTGCACATTTTGAGGAAATGGGAACAGAGTTCTTTGTTAATACCCTCACCTCTGATAAAAAAATATTTTTTTTTGCACAGAAATAATTGAGTTGATCTCATATTTATGTGATCATATATTGACAGATTCTAGCTTTGTTCCTCCTCTGATATATGCAATGCTTGGGAGTTCTAAGGATATGGCTGTGGGTCCAGTGGCTGTGGCATCCATTCTTCTTGGCTCCATGCTAACCGTTGAGATATCTCCTACAGAGGAACCTGTGTTGTATGTACAAGTAGCTTTGACTGCAACTCTTGTTGCTGGCATTTTCCAAGCCTCCTTGGGTATTTTCAGGTTCTTATGCCATTGATCTCCATCCAAATTGTGTTTTCTCCTGAATTTAATCTCTGAAGTTCTTATTTTTAAAATAATTTCTAATAGATCTTTTTTGAATATAGCCTATTGCTGTAATTTACAATGGAGCAGGTTGGGATTCATCATCGAATTTCTTTCACATGCAACAATAATTGGATTCATGGCCGGGGCGGCCACGATTGTGTTCCTTCAGCAGATGAAAGGTATCCTGGGACTGGAACATTTTACCACCAAAACAGACATGATTTCTGTCCTTCGCTCTGCACTCCAACAAGTTCACAAGGTTCTTCCATTAGTATTCATTTTCTACTGTCTAGTTTTCTTTCTTATAAATTACAGGCAATGTTATGCCATTTAATCTACTCCACAGTAACTGCTTCTATAACATGCCTTGTACTGAAAATGGATATTTTTGTGTGGGGGCAGTGGAGATGGGAAAGCATTGTACTGGGAGCATTCTTTCTGATTTTCCTACTAATAGCCCGATACGTTGTGAGTATCACCACTTTTCATTATGCGGATTAGTGTTTTTCAATCAGATTTTTAAGTTTTGATGTGGATCATCAAATGTTACACTAATTTTTGAAGTAAGGTTTATTTATCAGTGTGATTTGAAACGAGTCAGATTCATCTGAAATTATATAATATTATCTTCTTCAATAGAATCCATTTGAAATTATATTAGTTTTTTCAATAGATCCCATCTATAAAACTTAGAGTACCCTGTTTAAACCAAGCCCTACTAAAGTGGCGAGTTTAACTCTTTTGAGCTACTATTTTTTGGTATTGGTTTTCTACAAAATGGTAATACATGTTTAATTCTATGTTGACAGGGCAAGAGAAGGCCACGGCTGTTCTGGTTATCAGCTGTTGCTCCTCTCACATCCATTATCGTAGGAAGCCTTCTGGTTTTTGGCACCCATGCAGAAAAGCATGGAGTTTATATTGTATGTGCAACCCTCATTTTAGTCTTCAAAACTGTATTTTATGGGGAATGCTTTATAATACTTTTTGCATTTGAATAACAGGTGGGTCACTTGAAGAAAGGTCTGAATCCGGTGTCCATTAGCCAGTTAGCCTTTCATGGCAGCTACATGAAAATCACTTTGAAAACAGGAGCCATAGCCGGTATCATTGCATTAACAGTAAGATCTAAAGAAATAATCCTCTGAAGTGAATAACATAGAGTGACTACATAAAAATATTTTATATGTATAAGTGCATAGAAAAACAATTGCTTTTTATTAGCTTTGAATACGAGGAATCAATATATTTTGAACTGGTTATTTAAAGTACCTTTTAAATTGCAATTAAATATATATTAAATGAGGCATAGTTTCCTTTTGATTTGATTTAAATAGTATATTTTAAACTTTAAATTGGTTTAAATGGTTTATTTGAAATCAAATTAATATGTAGACTCTATTTGAAAAGTTATATAATTTCAGATAAGCCATGTAAACTAATCAAAGCTTATAATTTGATATTTAAATCTGATCCTTATATTTTCACTGAAATTTCCATGTTTAGTTATAATTTTCTTTACAGAAATGTTAAAAAATCATTTTTGTGCAGGAAGGAATAGCAGTTGGGAGAACATTCTCTTTGCTAAAGAACTATCGTATTGATGGAAATAAAGAGATGGTTGCTATTGGTATGATGAACATAGCCGGTTCATGCACCTCCTGTTATATTTCATCAGGTGCACATATTTTGTTCTTTTTCAAACTTCATTCCATTCTTTCTTTTTCTATCACTAGTTGGTTCTGCAGCATGCAAATGAATGTAAACTTCCATTTTCTCAGTTGGGTATTAACCAGTGATTAGTTTTCGCTATTTGGGTTTCTGACTGATTAGTTGGTTGGTGCAGGTTCATTATCCAGATCAGCTGTGAACTCCAATGCAGGATGCAAAACAATAATCTCTAATATAGTAATGGCAACTGCCGTGATGCTAACTCTTCTGTTTCTAACTCCTTTGTTCTACTATACTCCAATTGCGGTACTGTCGTCCATAATAATCTCGGCCATGCTTGGCCTGATAGACGTGCAAAGTGCTCATCATCTTTGGAAGGTGGACAAACTAGACTTCCTCGTCTGCCTGGGAGGCTATTTGGGTGTTGTTTTTGCAAATATTGAAGTCGGCTTGGCTATATCGGTATGTATACTTTCTCATATGCAAAGTGTTTGTTTTGTTAAAAGAGAACTTATTGGAACTTACTGTTTATATATATATATAACTTCTTTATTTTGAAACTAAAGGAATTGTCATCTAGCATAAAGATTCTTTTGGGGACTACCACTTATGCAGTTATGGACTCTACATTTCAGCTAGTTGGATTGAGTCAGCCCCCTTCATTTAAAGATCAATTTAAAAAAGTAAATCTTTAAGATCAACATATATTTTATATCTAAGTTTAAATGTTCAGCGTATTAAAAGAAAAAAAAAAATTGATTAAAAAAATTAAATGTTTTTTAATCATTATTTCTATATAATTAAAATAAATATTTAAATTAAAAAAATAGGACAGTTTAATTTACTATTTTTGTGATAGGTATAAGATTATGAGGTCTATTCTTTGTCCAGTCCAGTCTCTTGCAAACAGGAGGTCACGAGGTCTAGTCTTTTCCCTCCCTAACTTTCTTGGTGAGAGCTTTCTATGATAAGTATGAGATCACAAGGTGAGTCTTGCCCATTCCTTAATGGACTTAGCTTCTTGTGATAAGCACATGGTTAAGAATCTAGACTTTCCTCATCCACATAACTGTAAAAACCATTGCTTATATTAATTATCTAATTACTTATCATGAAAATATTTGACATTCTTTATTATTTTTTTGATAAATTAAAAAACAAAAATTATTTTCTGATTTCACTGAAAAAATATTTTAAAAACCCTTCCATATGTAATTATCATTATTAGTGATTTAAATCATGACAATAAACTTTTACAATTTAGAAAACTATTTATTTAAGCCATCATCTCTTCATAGCCAGCTAAGATGTTTGAATAGCAATCAAAAGATTTATCTTACCAGACTGGATGGCACAAATTACTGTTTGAGTGCATCACCTAACTTCATAAATATTAATCTGTGGAAATATGTGGCATGCATACTGAAACCTTTGCATGGTTTTAAATAAATCACTATTAAAAACATTTTCATATAGATTTATTAACAGTTCTGCATTCTGATTGTGAAGATGCCACATGCTATTCTGCTAGGCTTATGGTAAGATTTACACTTTGCACTTGTAAAAAAATCTATTGGATATCAACCATCCAAAGGACTCAAAAAAGTGTTTTCTGACACAAAAGATTCAAGAATTTTCAAGATAATTTATTATAAACTATAGAAATTTCCTTCATTGAAATGATTATCTCAATTATGTTGTATTTATTTTGATCTGCATGTATATGCAGGTATCTCTCTCACTGTTAAGACTATTGATGCACATAATGAGGCCTAATACTACAGTTTTAGGAAATATTCCTGGAACTTGTGTGTATAGAAGCATACAACAGTATCCTCAAGCTCAAAGGATCCCAGGCATTCTCGTTCTGCATATTGATTCTCCAATTTATTTCGCTAATGCCAACTACATAAAAGACAGGTAGTCTGTTTATTTCCACTACTTTCATTAATCAATTTCTTCTCAACCATATTAACCGATTTTTGAGCTATGTCAGATTACTGAGATGGATAGAAGAGGAGGAAAGAAAGCTGGCCAAGCTTAATCAAATGATGCTTCGTTTCATTGTACTGGAAGTGAGCTGTAAGCACATCTCTCTTTCATATATTGATGCAAAGAAATTTCTAGAAAAATGCTTTTTCTAGTGATTTTGTTATTTAGCAGTAACCGCGTATCAATTTCCAGCTGTGACAACCATGGACACAAGCGGATTAAACACTCTTGATGAGATTAAGAAGACATTAAACCGCCAAAATATGCAGGTGAATTTCTTAATCCTTATAGTTCATTTTGCCTTAAACTCTGCGTTTTTGGGTCCTTGAGAATTATGTTGAATCGTGTTCATGCATTGATGATTATGCAGCTAGTACTGGCAAATCCCACAAGTCAGCTGTTGGAAAAACTTCACAAGTCAAAGTTTACGGAGGTTCTAGGACAGCAGTGTGTGTTTGTTACAGTGGATGAGGCGGTGATTGTTTGCAGCTCTACTATTCAGTCTTGAGATATTCTGGTCTGAAGATGGAATCAACATCACCAAAATGATATTTTTCTATAGCATTGTCTATGAAATATAATATGTTGAGAAATCTTCAAATTAATGAAAATCATAGTTGCGATTTATTAAATGAGTTATTTATTATTAGGATTAGGACATCTAATACAATTTTATGAAAAGTTCATTTATTTTTACGATGTACTACAGTATTTATTATGATGTGTGAAGGGCATATATGTTTCTCTGTATCGAATGAGTAGCTGTTTCCCAATTTAAATATATGTCGACCAGGACACTCAACACATTTTCATAAAAATGGCTATCCATCTTTATGATGCACCAAAGTGTTCATTATAATAAAGAATATATATGTTTTGATGCATCGTAGAAACTGGATAGTCTTTTGCTAATTTTAATATATATTTTTTTATATTTAAAAGCAGAATTAGGGTGTTGTCTCTCATATACAACAGTCTAACAGGCGACTGACATCAGATTAACAATTACTGCATATTAACAGTAAACTAACCAAACATAAAAAACAGTCTACCTAGCTTCAACATAGTTAAAACATACCAGAAATCATGACCATTAACCACCAGTACTACTACCTTAATCAATAGTATTGATCAAAATAGTAATAAAATTCTTTAAATGGGGCCATGCAGGGCCATACCAGATTAAGCTACTAATGCTAAAAATAACAGTGCTAAAAATAACAGTACTAGTGAAAATGACAGAGCTAAAGACAAGGCCACAGGGGCACTAACAGAAAAGCAAAAAAGTAAGAGGGACCAGGTCCTTATGTATCCTTTGACTTGCATGACTTGATCAGCATTCTCATCACCCAGTCCTCTATAAGAAACTTGTATAGTTCCTTGTCATTGTCGTCCTCATCATCCTCCCCATCGAGCTATTCTTCTACAATAGGCACAATGTGGAACTATGAATGATCTTTAATGCAAAGTGTAAGACATCCTGAAACTGCTTCTCCATATCTGTCATTCTTTTCTTAATTTTGTTTATCTCCTCCAATTTCCAAATATCCTCAGATTTGTCACCTTCCCCACTGAGAATAGCCTTACCCTTTGCATTTCAATATATGTTGATCTAGACACCCAACACAATTTCATGAAAATGACCATCCATTTGTATAATGCACAAAAATACCATTGTGATATATAAGAAACATAAATAATTTCAATACATGTAAAGCTACTGTTGACACCACCTACTGATATTGTTTTCTACTTGAACAACCAACATATCAGGAAACTTAATAGTACACAATAAATATATTAACCACAAAATACTACATTATATTTAAGGACAGGGGCTAGTTGACACTTAATAGTAAACAATAAATATATTGACCACAAAAGACTACTTTATATTTATGGACAGGGGCTAGTTAACATCATAAGCAGCAATATTTATTGAAGAAAAAGGCACGTCTCTATACTGAATCCTTTGGATCATTTTCCGAGATATGGAAATTATGCCTTTTTCAAGTGTCATCTTGACTCGCTTATCTTGTGAGGCTTCTTTTTATCCTCATCCATGTCTGGTCGGTGCCACCAAGATGATGCCATTAGATTTTTCATTCCATGGTCAACTGACATGCAAAGACATTATGAAGAATAATAATTTTCACTGGCTGCGACAAGCACATAGTAAAAATATCCTTTGGACACTTGAGATCTAAAAGAAATCAAGTCGCCATCATGATTATGAATGTTCAGATTCCATTCAATTATATCCCTATTATGGATTCATAACACATATTAAGATACCAAATATAACATCACTTACCTTTATAATTCCTAATTCAGCAAAGACACATGTAAAAGGATAAATGCATTCTCACAGGAAGAGAAGCCTGACATCATTTTCTTTCATGTAGAAGATATAGTGGATGGAATCATTTAAATAACAGTGCTCAAGATATTTAAGCTTTAGTTTACTTTTTAAAGATATTTTAAATCAATATTATAAAATTTTATTTTTTATAATTAATAGAAACATTAAATTTATTTTAATAATTTATAATATTTTTTCAATTAATACAAAATTTTATAAGATTATTTTTACATATTATATAGAACTTTATCTATTATACTAAATAATTTTATATAATATTTAACTAAATAAATTTTAAAACAAGAATTTGATAAATTCATTCTGACTATATAATTCTCCAAACTTGAAAAACGCTGACAAATGAAAAATAGAAATTAATTTTTTTTATAATTGTTAACTTAGTCTAGACTATATCAACAAATCTAAAAATTAACTACAAATGTATCAACAATAAATGATACTAAAGACATCCTATCAGACCAAAAGAGAGGTGAAATCATCTTCAAAACCAAGACTGGCCCAAGAGAACAAAAATCTACATCCTTTGTAGCGGGTCAGTTGTGAGGGGCATTGGACTCCTCCTCTACATGGAGTTTTAAAAATCAACATTGATGGCTCTTCTCGAGGGAATCTGCAGGCATTGGTGGAGTTGGGTGGAGTTGGGTGTAGCAGTTCTAGGGAAGTCCAGTTTCTTTTCTCTATGTATAAGGGCTTTCATACTAATAATTTCATGGAGGCTGTTGCCATTTTATTTGCTGTAGAATAATGTTGTGTGTATGGTTGGCGCATGATTATTTGTGAGATTGATTCTTAGGTGGTTGTGAACTTTCTCACTAAGTAGGAGCTTATAGATGTAAGCTGACACTTGGTTTTGGTTATTAATCTTCCAGTTATGCAGGTCTCTTGATTCTGTCATCTTTACACACATCCCTCGAGAGTGGAATGGTGTTTCTGATTGTTTGGCTAAATAGGCTTCAGTGCACATGCAAGATTGGAATATTGTTGATAAGAGACAACTGCCCCTTGATTTATCTCATGTTTTTGATCAACTTGTTGATCATGATAATGACATTGACAGGCCTCCTTAAGCTCCCTTTGGAACGGTCTGTCCCCCTTTTCTGTATTTTTCTTGTTATTGAATAAATTTTTACCCTTCTTGTAATGATAATAATAATAAAAATAGATCGCAAATAAAATATTACTTCACAAAATCTTGTCGAAATCCTCCTTTACTATACAAAGAACTAATTAGAATTATTTTCCTTCTATAGAAGCCTTCCACCTGAGAAGGCCCTTAAAAATGTAGGAACTTTGATTCGTGGGTAAAAGCAGCTGTCACTCGACTTTTGATAGTTGATGAACTCACCTTCCAATGGCCTGGTCCCTCATTTTTTCTGAATTTCCGACCTCAAATACAACTATAATAATCTGATGCAGTTGACATTACTTGCATGCTTTGAAAACCTGTTAGATCCCATGTAGATATTAAGATTGAATAGTGTTTCATATCAGCATTATCATGATGACATAACGTAGAATCTTGAAAGCGGATGATGAAGAACCTTTAATTATCATAACTATAGTTGTGGAATATGAGTGAATAATTTACCAGTCAAATGCTATGAGTGGATATTATGATGAATCTACAGTGTTATCAGGATGTAAAGTTCTATTATGAGTACCCGTCGGTGGACAGCAATGTCAAGCGCCACAGAAAGTAAAATATTAGTTCTTTTAGCAATAAACAAGCTCACCAATTAAAACCTCCAAGTCAACCGCTTTTAAACTCTTTCTTCAAAATGCTAACCATTTTTTGCATTACAAAAAGTAGTTAAGTAGACCGGGAAAACCCTCTGCCATTTTAGTTGAAAACTGAAGACATCATGAATTTCTGATTCCATGATGAATTTCAACGCACCCATTATAGAAATGGGTTGAAATGCTCTGAGATTTCATTGAGTTGGAACCTTCTATTCTATAGACAATAGAATAAAACAGATCGAGCATCATATCATAGAATGAGTGCCCACTACCATAAGATAAAAAGTGCTACTTACAATCACGATTTGAAATAAGAACACAGTTGCAAAAGTGAAAAGACAAAAGAGTTATGCGCACCCTCCACAGCCTTTACAAAAGAATGGTGAAAGTTGTGAAAGCATGACACTATTTATTAGAAACTGGAAAATGACAGGAGAGCTGTCCTCTCAAATGTAGCTTAATCAACAGTGAACAATGTTCATTATAATGGTTGAATGAGTATTGGAAAATCTATGATATTTTGTTTCCCAATTCTTCAAGATCATAATTGAAGAATGATATAAAAAAAAATTAAAATGTTTGTAGGTAGAAGGGATAGGAATCTAACTTTTTGAATGTATTATTAAGTAAGTATAATTTTCATTACAATGATGAATTATAAAATAATATCAATTAAAAATAAGTTTACAATTATTTTAATTAGAAATGAATGTATATAAAATTATTAAAAATATGTAATTTAGTGTTCTTAATGGTGGTTAATTTATTATTTTCAAGATGTGCATCATTAAAATAAAATTAGAATTTTAAAAAATAATGATTCTATTATTATTTTACGAAATAAAATTAGAGTTTTAGCAAAAAAAAAAAAGAGTAGATACCATTGTTTTATGAAAAATAAAATTGTAAGGCTCCATTTGTATAACGGTAAGGTCTAGCAGTACCTTCCGACAATGATAATGTTATTTTAATTTTTTTATTTCACACACACACATAGAGTATTTTTTCAACGTGGAACAAGTAGAATCATAAAATATGCTCCTGAGGGAGATATGGATAGTTGTACTCTTAAAGAGGACTCAACTTATTATGTTATGTCAAGGGAGAGGAAAATCATAACCCTTATAATAGTAGGGGGGTCTACCTATTGACAAAACTAGACAAAGAGGGTCCAAAGGAGATCACCAGAGAGAGAGATAGCCCCCACTTTGATAAGGGTGTGAAATAAGATAATTTACCAAAACTATTCAACTCATTAAGTATGTATGTTGGTAATCTAGGCCATACTTCCTTGAACCCTATAGATTGGACCTTTTTCCCAAGAATAAGAATGTCAACTTATGAATTATAAGTTGACACTCATGATCAAGTAGAGGAAGGCTCAAATCCAATGCATAAGAGTGGGTCTTTTTTCCTTTTCTTCTTTGGACTTTGCTAAACCTAGGAGACTTTTTCCTTGAGGCCAATTGATATGAAAATTAAAAAGAAATTAAATATTAAACTTTAGGCCATCAACTACCATACCTAAAGCATGAAATATGCCTAAAATTAGTCACCAATCTCATAGCATGTTGGTAGTTGTACCAAGCCCTACAAGAACTCATATTAAGCCTGGAAGTTGCTATTATCTTATGTCAATCAATCTTGAGTCTTAGTAGACTTCATGGTTTGATCTTGACTTGAGCCTTTATGTAATTTAACCTCCTTATTAGTTTGGAATTTAATTCTTCCCCTTATGTTATCTTTGATTTCTCTAAACTCAATCTTTCTTTTTAAAGTGTGGTCAACTAAGATGTTTTGGTCCTTTTGTCTACCTTGCAAAATCTTATATTTTTAGACCAATCATCTTTCCATATTGCAACTATACCAAACATTGTCATCCAATTTTCATATGTCTTTATATATTTTTCTCATGCTCAAGCCCACCTCATACAAAGTTCTCCAAATAATCCCCTTGTTCAAGTTTTATAAGTTTTTTTCTTTTGAACCCAAAGTCCTTTAAATTATAACGAAGTGAGATGATAAAAAATGTACATGTTATTTTTATATCTCTAATGCCCCTTTCATTAAAATCAATTGCCTAATTCCTAAAAGTATGCCACATGACTTTATGTACCCTTAGTAGTTTTAGATCATATTTCTAATTGGTATGCATCCATTTCGTGTGCTTATCATCTCTTAAGGTTTCTTAGAATTGAACAAGATTAAGATAAAAATTATTTGAGGTTCAACCCATTTTATGTAACTTTGACTTTAATGGAGTTCTAGACCACTCTACTTAGATGTCACACTTTTTAATAGTCAAATACTCAATATGAATTCACATATTATCTAGATCAAAAAGTAGTAAATAATTGTCCTACTTTTATTGAGCAAATATTTATCTATCCAAATCTACAAAGACATGGAAAGGGCCCATGAAAAATAAAGAGGTGATACATTATGCAAAAAGTAAAAATATCAGTGCTCTTTGTCTCTATCATTTTTTTAATTTAGTGAGATAAGCAATAAAACACATAGATAGTAGAAGGTGGGTCCAAAGGATGTAACCAAAGTGGACCAATCTAAGAGAGGGTTTTTCAAGGTGTTAGTTTATTCATGGGTTTCTCAATGTTAGGTTAGTTGTTATCCCTTTCTAATATTTCAACTTTTATTCTTTATCTTAGAAAATTATACTCAAGGATATCTACAATGGAAAAAAAACTAGGTTGAAAATGAAACACGAAGTTGTCACATTTGTGAAGGAAAACATAGATGTCACACTTTTTATTAGTCAAATACTCAATAAAAATTTACATGTTATCTCAACCAAAAAGTAGTAAATAATTGTCCTACTTTTATTGACCATATATTTACTCATCCTAGATTCCAAAGGCATGGAAGGGGCCCATGAAAAACAAAGAAGGTATAAATCATATAAAAAGTAAAAATATGAATGTTGTTTGTCTCTATCACTTTTTATTTAGTGAGATAAGAACTAAAATACATAGATAGTAGAAGGTGGGTCCAACTAATGCAACTAGTGTGGAGGAAAACTTAGATCTCACACTTTTTAATATTGAAATACTCAATAAATATTACATAAATCATATAGATTGAAAAGTAGTAAATTTAATTATCCTAATTTTATCAACCAAAGTTTTATCCATCCAAGACTTGAAAGACATGGAAAGGGCCCACATAAAAATTTATCAAAGCTATTTATCTCTATCATATTTTTATTTAGTGAGATAAGTAGTAAAATAAATAGATAGTGGAAGGTGCACCCAAACTATGCAACCAAAGTAGACCAATCTTGGAGAGTTTTAAAAGTGTGATTTTATCCATGGGTTCCTCAAGTTAGGTTAATTTTTATCCCTTTTTGATATTTTTTATTTTTGTTCTTTTCCTTAGGAGATTATTATCATAGATATCTACAATGGAAAATAAAGCAAGATCTACATTTGAAGACTAAATGAGCATGTCAAATTTATGTGGATGAAAACTAAGATGTCACTCTTTTTCATAATCAAATACTCAACAAAAAATTGCATATTGTTTAGATGATAAAGTAGTAAATAATCATTTCACTTTTATGGACCAAAGCTTTATCCATCCCAATCTCCAAAGACATGACAAGGGCCTATGAAAATTAAAGAGGTTATACATCATAAAAAAATTTAAAATATCAATGCTATTTATCTCTATCATTTTTTTGTTTATTGAGATAAGCACTAAAATACATAGATAGTCTAAGGTTGGTCCAAATAATGCAACTAAGATTGACCAATCTAGGAGAGGGTTTTAAAGGTGTTTTTTTCTCCATGGGTTCCAAAAGTAAGGTTAGTTGTTTTCCATTTCTAATATTTTTACTTTTGTACCTTTTATTAGTAGAAATTATTCTCATGAACATCAAGAGTGGAAAATAAACTAGGAACCATATACAAAAAAAAAACATGAAGGGATTTATCAAATTTGTGGAGGAAAATCATCTAGGACAAGTAAAAAAGGTACTATCAAATAAAAGTGGAAAGTGTGTGTAGGTAAAAATAAAATAGTATTATGGAACTTTATGTTCCAGTGTAACTATGTGAAGATTTATTATAATGTGTTATTACAATTATGATTCAACTATGTAGTTTTTGAGTCAAACTCATTGACCCATGTTTTGTGAGTAGTGATTCACAAGAACCCAGCTCTCATGAGAATAAATGGAACACTTAGCACTCATTGCATCTAGGTGATGATCACAGAGGTGAAGAACCAAGACTTCCCAGGAGGTTACCCATCCTAATACTACTCCATCTCAAGCATGCTTAACTACAAAGTTTCCTCCATGGTTAAGCCCACTTTTCTTGCAAAACCTTTAGCAAGTGTTGTGCCTTATGAAGCATTTAGTATAAATCCCCTTAACTTTCCTCCATGGTTAAACATGCTTGAGATGAAGTATTACTAGGATGGGTAACCTCCTAGGAAGTCTTGGTTCTTCACCTCTGTGATCATCACCTAGATGCAATGAGTGCGAAGTATTCCATTTATTCTCATGAGAGGTGGGTTCTTGTGAAATACTACTCACAAAACGTGGGTCAATGATTTTGACTCAAAAACTACACAGTTGAATCCTGATAGCAACATCACATTTTGACTTTCTATGGAAAATATCTCCTACTTATTAGTTATTATATTGTAAACATTTAGTTGGTTGATAACTTTATATGTTATATTGTTGTGCAGTTGGTTGAATTTCAACCAGCATATGTATTTTATTAAATATCACCATTGTTCTAAATAATTACATCATATTTTGATAATGTTACATTAACAATCTACGTGTAGAAGAAAGATTAACAATCATATACATTAGAAGATAAATGTGAGAAGCATACATTGGATTCTAAGTTTCATAGAGCATAGTTCTACTCCTAGTTAGGTTACTATAGCCCCAATAGAGTTACCTACATATCTTGAGTTTTTTAAACTTTCAAAATTTTCATTTTAATTCATTTTCTTCTTTTGAAGCCCCATGGATAATGAATTCTTTTCTAGGTTGGAAACCAAGGTAATCACAAGAAACACCCTTTATATTCTTCTCTTATTAAGATTTTGAAAATCAACCCAACACTAGCTTATACAAGTAATTAATGTCTAATTATGATAAAAAAAGGATTGATGCCAATTGTGAATGATGTGATGTATAATGAATCTATTGCCTTGATTTAAGAAATGACTTCTTAATAATATCAAAGATGATATTACACCGTAAATAGTGAAATAAATGTATTGAATTCATTTTAAAAATCAAGGAGTATAAAAAATTTACCATCCACACTATCAAGAAAAAAGAACACATGAATTGAATGACAACTAAGAGAATGGTGTACTCTAGAAGCTATCCTAGTAATGCTAGGAGTTACTTGACTTCCCAAAATAATAAAGGCTTCAACATGCAAGGTGGCTTGGACAATTGTAAATCAAGGAAATGTTGTATTACTAAATCATTTTGAGCATAGTAAATTTATACATATTAAATACCTAGGTGGAAATTGTGCTTGGATAAAAGAGCGTTAGGTATGGAAACTCTCGTTAGGCTAACAAGCTCAAGGCCATAAAATTTCTTTTTGGATCACATCACAAACATATGTCTTATGTAGTTGATAAATACAGATGTTGACATGGTGTTAGCCATAGTAAAGTAGGTTCTTGGTACCACTTCCAAGTGCTAGAAAGGGTAGGTACATTGTGAACAAGGACCAATTTTTTGGCTCTCTACAAGACCAGAGAGATCCAAAGGAAGGAATTTTAAATTTAATCTAGGGGCTCTTTGGTGCAATAAGTACTACGGTGGTCATGATGAAAGTTCTTGAAGTAGTGTAGAATGGAATTGGCCTTCCTTTGGAAAGAGAAAAATTGAAATCTTATGTGAAAAGGGATGTTGTGTCTACATGACTCCTATTTATGTCCAACTTTTACATAATGTCTATTGGATAACACAAAGACAATGCATCCCCTACAATTGGTTTTTTGAAGAGACTCACTAGTCTGCACTTTGACTTTAATCAAGACTATATGGATGAATGGTGAGCTATAGCCTTTAATTGGGACTTGGGTTCATCAAATGGAAATAATACTATGTGTGTATGCTAAACACCTTCATGAAATTAGGATATTTAACTATCAAATCAAAGCAAATGCAATAAAAATTTAACTAAGAATTGAAACTAAAATCCATGACATCTCATGGTTCTCTAATCAGATGTGGTAAGTGAAGCTCTCAGCTTAATCTCCACTAGTGACACTTCTAAAATGAGAAAGTATGATGCTAAAAATGCTTAATCTAGCTCAATATGATCCATTATGCTATGATAATTGAAATTTTAATGCTAAATGCTCTTAATTGCTCTTGATTGCTATGAAAATGACTATAATAACAATGCTTTTCTCTCTAGTTCTCTTCTATCCTATTGCTCATAAAATGACTCTTATTTATAGTAAATTCCCAAGGGTAGGGGGTAGAGTGAATTAACCATGATTTACCTTTGGTTGAGTCAAAAACTTTGCAATGTTTTTAAATGGGGGGACAATTTAAAGGTTTGGCTCAAAGCTTTGGACAAAAAGGACAAAATTGAGTGGTTGAGATTGAAAGATTAGGATGAGTGATTGAGATTCATTCTTCTTGAGTGATTTGTGTCTTTTTGTCCTCAATTCTCAT
>BSBK01003541.1:522500-615000 GCA_027943335.1 Chamaecyparis obtusa
TTGAAGCTCTTATTGGTAAGAGATTTCCTAAAGGTAGTGGTGGGTATGAAGGTAAATTGCCTCTTAAATATTTTTCTTGCAATAAGATTTGTAATTTTTTCATCAAGGTATTGAAAATGAGTTCCAAACTATAAACCTATAAAATTCTAACCTAGATATCATAAGAAATGCTACTCTATTGATGATGAATGTGTGACCGATGATCAGTTTGATGAAGGTGGTTCAAAAAAAGATGAATGGGTATTTATTTCTATCAAGGAAGAAGATGATCCCGATTCTACTAGTTGCATGAATGTGGAAAGAGCCTTGGATACACAAGTTGAAGAGAAATATGAATGGGGTATTGAAAATGGATGTTCACATCATATGACAAGTGATTTAAGAGATTTTTTAAAATTTTTGAAAGGTATGATTTTGGTGTTGTAAGATTCAATGATGAAACTCCTTATCTGATATGTGGTAGAGGATCTATTGCTCTTGATAGTAAGAATAATATTGATGATGTTTTATATGTTGAAGGTCTTAATCATAAATTTTTGAGTGCTCATCCATTTTAAATCCAAATCCTAATCCACATCATCATCTAATCCAAATATAAAACACTCATCTAAACATCAAAAATATCACTTGGTTTGACAAAATGGTTAAGGACTTTCAAATTCCAAACCCCAATCCACAAACCATATCTCCAATCCAACAAATGCATCAATCACATCTATCTAAGTCATAAAATCATCAAAACATATCAACTCCTAACTATTCATATCTCTCACCACAACCCACTTACCAAATCAATCAAATAATTCCACATCCATCTCCTATATCCCCATCCATTTTACTTCAACACATTATATCTAATCCCAATCCATTTCACATTTCTTATCTCTCCTCTACCTTTGACAAGGTAAATTCATCTCATTATCCATCACCAACATATGATTCCCTCCATATCCAACACAATGCCTCAAACATACCTAACCTTGTCCAAGACATTGAAGAAATTTGAAACATCATCCTTAGTTTACAAAATTGGGGTTAATAGAAAAAGTTTTCCTTTAAAGAAATATGTCCTTATACTGTTGTCCAATTCCATAATCCTCAACTCCCATACAACCCAAATCCTCCACCTAATTCTAAAACTTCATATAATCCTAATTATTTGAAACCCACATCATCTCCTCCTTTCATAAAGTCTTTCATTAATGGGGACAAAATACTAGCAAATAAGTCTAAATTCCCAACTCTAAGAAAAGTTTCACAATCACCCCAATTCGTTCACCCACAAATATCCCCTCCAATTCAAGACACACCTAAATCTCCTATGTATCATGAGTCCTTCACCCCTCCATCCACTCAAGTTGAAGCTTCCACCACCTCCATCACACCATCCTCACAAGTCCAAACATGTGTGTTGTGGTCCCACAACCACGCTCCCCTCTTTTCCTTTTGGCTTCAGGGGGCCCCCCTTTTTATTTTTAGCCTGTCCTTAGGTTTCTTGTTTGTCCTATCTTGTCTATTTTTTTTTTCTAGTTAGTTTTCCTTTATTTTTGGTCTTGTCGCACTTTCAAACTTTTGGAGGTTTGAAAGTGTGAAAGGTCCGATTTGGAAAAAGTTTGGAGCAACACTTTATTACCTTGCCTTAGGAATTTTTTCACCCATGTGGTCTCAGACTTTTGGACGCTAAAAAGTCAGGAGGTCTGATTCATTCGGGAGTTCACCTTTCAGCGTTTTAGCCTTTCGAAGGTCTGATACCCCCGAAAGGCCGATCGGCGGGGGGCTGACGTCACCCACCGATTTGCCTATATAAGGGGCAAGCCGAGTTTTATCCTTCATTCGTCACCTTCCAGACTGTCATTTTTTTGGAGCTCTTCGTGTGTTGAGCTATTTCCCACTTATTGCCTCAGTCTCATCTGTCAGTCTTCGACCTCCTTTGTCTTTGAGGTTAGTTGTTCCTCTCTCTCTCTCTCTCTCTCTCTCTCTCCTTTTGTTTTTGTTATTTTTGGTCTTTAGTTAGGGTTTCTTTTTTTTTGTAGGCCTAGTTAGGGTTTTCAGCCATTCATTTAGGGTTAGATTATTTTCATCTGTCTGGTTTAGCCTCAGGGGTCGTGAGGCTATCTCCTCCAATCTCCTTGGTGAGTTTGTGGTCAAACTCACCATCAGACTCATTTTCAAGTCTAACAAATCTTAATCCTAGTTTTTGGCCACAGGGTTTCAGACCTTCGTGGTCTGAAACTCTCAAACCTCCATATAATCTCCTAAGTGCTATAGTTTCAGTGTTTCAGTGTTGTTGCACACCAAAAAATATGCTCACCCAATTTGCTAAAACCAAAGTACTAATATTTTTGACTAACTCAGCTAAATCAACTACCAGTTTCAGTGTTTCGGTGTTGTCGCACACCGAAACCCTCATTGCTCTAATTTTTCAAAGCTGAAACTAGTGACCAGAGCATTTGTGCACACCAAGGCATGTTTTGGCATTTCAGAGGTTTCAGCCTACAAAGGTTTTCTACCTTCAATTCACCGAAAAAGGGGGATATCAATGCACTTTGCAACTCAAGCCTTCTTTTTGCATTTTCGGCCCTTTTGGCCTTTCAGAGGTTGAAAGGGTCTTTTGAGCCTTTTTTAAGCTTGGTTCATTAGAATTCTTTATTTTTTTGAGATTTTCCTCTCTCCTATTACTGATTCATGTCTTGTATACTCTTTGCAAAAATGACCAAGAAAGTTATGTCACTAGCAATGAAATATCAGTTCAAGGGGTACCATCCACCTTTGAAGGTGACCAACTTGCATGGGGACATCACCGACATAGATATTGGCAATGTAACTTGGAATGACTATCTGGTTAAATGTGCCCAACCAGTGGGAAGGTCTGAAGATTGCACCTCATTGGTGCACTATTCCTTAGTGAATGCAGCAACTAATCCAGTATCCATCTTGTCTTTAGACTTGATTAACACTTTGGCCAGCCACTATGTACCTAATGAGAGAATGGTGAAGAACAATTTTGGTGAAGTGGTCTTGGATTTGAGGCAAGATAACATTGATGATGTCTTCCACCTGCCCAAAGGGGTCGAAAAGTTCTTCAATTTTCATATCAACAAGGGGATGAAATTCTACAGTAAGGATATGTTGCGAGCCCATGGCATCATAAATAATGAGTACCTCATGCAACCTATGCCAAAGAACAAGTTGGATAGGATTAATATGTGGAGGGGTTACATATAAGAAGGCATCCAAGCTACTATCACAATGATTAGTAGGGTGTACGAGTTACCAAAATCCAATCAGTTGGAGCCCTAGATGATCCTACTAATCCAAAAGATAAGGGAAAGACATGCAAGGTTTAATTGGGCCACCGTTCTAAGTGATAACCTGGATCCACAGCTGATTAGAGTGAAAAATGATCCTCACTTTTACATGACATCCTATGTTGTGTACCTACTGGTTGCCAGGGCAGTGTACCTTGGATTGACAAAGGTTGGAGTTATGGGAAACCTTGATACATGGCCATTCATGATGTATCCTCAATTGGTTAGAAAATAATACTATACTCATAACAGTCTAGATTTCCAGATTGTGAATGATGCATTTGTCTTCACCATCATACTCTCCATAGAGGGAGATTACGCCAAAAGGATGTCTCCTGAAGCTTCTACCAAAGTGAAGGCCCTTGTGGCATTCTACATCCAATTCAAAACATTCACATACATTCAGGTGGTAGGATGCACTCTTTGACCCAAGAAGTTACTTAGGTATCCTTCTGACAGAGTGGTTCTCTTAGAGATAGCAAGGCAATTGTCAAATGCCCACGAGCACATAAAACACAAGAAGAAACACTATTGTGATTTCCCAATCTCTATAGGTCCCCATTGTTCTCCAGATATGAAGATCTGCAAGGCTCTGACCTTTGAATGGGATGAGTTCCCTTTACCAACCTATAACTTGATAAGAGCTTAGTTTGACCCCATCAGTACTTTCAGCCATATAATGGGAAGACATTATATTCACAAGCCACACATTGAAGATCACTGTATGAACTATGTGGATGATTACAAGGTTAGAATCCATGACTATTTCTGGATGAGTTTGGACTTGGCACAAGATTCTTTGTCACTGAAAATCCCTCCAAAGGTGAAAGCTATGGACTCTGAGGATGTATTAGATCCAATCTATAATCAGGACAAAGTGTTCACAAGGGCTATCCTAAATGCAGAGGTAGACATGGATGAAAATGATGACATCGATTTAAAAGATAGGCATGTCATCAAGGTTACTAAAACATGGATTATGTGCCCATTCCATATGGAGCCTATGCCCATGAAATAACTACCAAAGCAGCCCTCCAAGGAAAAAAGGAAGAAATGAGAAAAGGTATTAAAACCATAGTTCAAGGAAGCTACCCCCCTAAAACAAGAGATGGTGTGTAGGCATGAGAGACCTACTACTTATGGTCTGACCACTCATTCCAAGAAGGTTAAGAAAAAAATGATAGGGAGCATAGTGCCTCTAGATGTGTCTTCTTTCAGTAGCCATGAGTGTCCAACTGCAGCAAGGAAAACTAAGTTCAACATAATAGGACCTAAGCCGATTGGTGTGATCAAAGGCAATGTGTACAAAAGAAAGAAAGGCTCAATGCCTACTCAAATGGATACCCTTCTAGAGGAAGATGAGGATGACTTGGATGACATGCCCCTCAGTAGAAGAACAAGGTCTGCAGGATTTATAAAGAAGAGGAGAATAATGGAAGATGACCTAGAAGATGTTGAAAGGGAAACTCAAGAGGATCTCATATATCTAGATTCTCTAGGGGATGATGAATTTGATATCAAGGACTTTGAGGGATTGCATGGTTTCAAGGAGTCTGAGCAACAGGTTCCTACCCAGTTCACAAGCTCTCTTGGTATTATGGAAGAGGACGTCCAACAAAAGCCCCAAGAGAAAGTTGCTTTCGTGATGACTGAGGTTCAAAAGGAGACCGCAGAGCCTGATAAAGACTCTTCCATTGGGGTCACCTCTAAGGAAGATACAACTTCACAAGTCCCTTTGGTTTCACCCATAGTTCTACCTCTACCTCCTCTTATGCATCCAACTCCGCTCCCTCCATTGTTTCAAACACCAGCTACCACTCTGCTTCCACCTCCAGTTCAAACCACTCCATTACCTCAGCGGCCCCTTCCATCTCATGTTCCTATGCCCACTACGCCTTTGCCTCAAATGCCTTCACCCACTCCCCTTGTTGCCCCTATTCCACCTCTTGTCCAAGATGAATCAGTGCTACAAAGCTCTCAAGAGCCAGAGAAGGACACAAAGACAGTTGGTGAGGATATGGAACAAGCACATGCAGGGTCAGAGGAACCACCAAATATAGAAGAGCCACCCTCTAAGGAAGAGAAATAGGTTGCCGGTGAGGATCAAAATGATGAAGGAGAACATATAGCTGATGAAGAGAAAACTCAGGAGGAGGCAAAGAAAAATGTTATGGGAAAACAAGAGATAGAAGGAGATGGAGAGGAGAGTTCCAAAGAAATGGAGATTGAACGTCCAATAGACACTTCAACTCTGGCAGCTTCGTATGAACCATTGAATGATTTCTCTAAGCCCACCTAGTTTATAAAAGAAATAAAGACAAGGGCCAGGGTCTACATTGATGATGAAACTGATATGGCTACACTAGGGCAAGCATTCCATTAGATTCCATCTAGCACCCAAGAAAGAACATTTTCAGATGTGACAAAGGATCAAGCAAGTAGATGGAAGGTACAAGTGGCTGTCCCCACAATAAACATGAGAACAACTGAGATCACTCCTGATGAATACATGTTGGAGGAGGTGGATTTGGGGGAGCCAACCAGAGAGGGAAGTAAAACCTTGGCTACCCTCGAATTGAAGCACACCCTTGGTTCATGGACAAGGACGAGGAGAAAATAAGGACTTTGATGGAACAAAATGAAGCCATGAAGAGATTCATTCTCAAAATAGTAGGTCCTATTGACCCTGACAACCTTGAGGCCTCATTACAAGCCATTTTGGATAACAAGGGTGAAATAAACACAAATATCCACATTATTTTGTATAGGCTTGTGCGGATTGGAAGGAGGATTTTGAGAAATTTGCAAAGCTATCCCTCAAAAGGATTCTTAGGCCTCTTAGAAGCATTCTGAAGGGAATAACCTCATTAGTTGAAATCATGAGCGAAGAAGAAAACATGGCAGAGAAGATTTTGAAGTGGTAGAAGGTACTAGATGACTTAGTAATAATAAGGAAGTAGTGCTTCCAAGTTTTGGTAAAGGTTTAAAAAGGCTCAGAGCTGGATAATTTTGAGCAATGGATCTAGGATATAACAAGAGCGTTAACCATTTTTGAAAAGGTGCTCAATAATTTGGATAAGAGACAAGATAATAGCATACTTTTGTGAGGGAATTACACAAGTTCTTTGAAGATTTGGATTTGGATCTCTATGACGAGGATGATGACAAGACCATGCATTCAGTGAACATCATAGTCAATCAGTACTTGGCTATATTTAGGGTAGTCAAGACCAAGGAGGACCTTCAACAGATGTTCTATCAGAAGGAAGAGATTCATAAAATGCTATCTCAAGAAGAAGAAATATAGACCTTTGTAGGAGAATTGATCGCCTTCTGAGATAGATAGAAAGAAATCCTTGAGGGGGTCAAGATGCCTGACTTTAAAGAAGTACTAGAGATTGTAGATAGGTTCCATAAAGCACATCCAGAAGTGCTCTCCAGTTAGTGAGTAGCTGATGAGTCAAGTTTATGGGATGTTTTGTTTATGATTTTCTACGTTTAGACTTAAATATCTTATGGTTTTTCATAAACATTATACATAATTTTATGTTTCTAAGCTTTAGCCATATGTATATTTGATACTTTTGAAACTAAAGGACAAGACTGAATATATATATATATATATATATATATATATATATATATATATATATAGACTAATGAATATTATGATAAAATTTGGTATTTCTCTTCTCTAGCTTTAATGGGTAGTGTTCTTGTAGCCATGTGGTAAGGCTACATTAAAATAGGAAAACTTATTATAATTTTGCCTTGGATTTGTGTTGTGGATTCTAGTATGCTAACCTTTTGCAGGAGAAGAATAGGTCAGCAAGGAGCGTGGACTCAAGGATGAGTGGGTCTTTTAAGGCAAATAAATGTTTCAAATTTCATCATAGCTCCACTCCTTCCATAACTTTGTAGTTGTTGATTCAGATCGAGTCAATCTAGTTACCGAGTGTTCCTATATTCTTGAAGCACTAAATATGGCTTATCCTCTTGCATAAATGATGTTGTCATTCCTGTAACTGAAGTTGTTATGCTATGTAATGAAGGACCTGGTTTGTAGGTGTTTTGTTTTCTTAGTTGCTTTTAAATAAGATGGAACTTATGATTCTAGGCTAGGTAAATGTTTTTGAGGAATTCATACTATAATCTAGCAACAAAGTGAAATACTTTGATATTCCATATTGTATCTATGTTTTGTTGAATGAATATATGATAGTTCCAGATTTCAATCTCTAAGTTGTAAATCATTCATACTTCTGTGGGGGCCCACATGAGAGGTGAATTCCCTGTTCATGTTTAAGTAGGATTCAATTTAGTTTCTTTAAAGTTGTTAAGCACTATTGCTCTTGCAACCATTGGTAACAGAACCACTGACTATTTCCTGCAGCATAAATTTAATTTTGAAGCATTATCTATTTAGTGCTAAGTTTTTCCTTTAAGTCATGAGTTAATATGTAGTTTTAGTTGCTAAGGATAAATCTCATGTAGCAATAGCTTTTAGTTTAGTAGTGATGACCTTTGAAAAGAACTAAAGCATAAACCTTGCAACCACCATCTCAAGTTCACATTCCTGGATTGATACATTTAATGAAAGTCTAGCATGATATTCTAAGTAGATATGTGATAATTTTAAGCAATGAATCACTGTCAAAGGATGTCCAATCCTTGGAGTTACTAGGATATTATTCTAACCAATCATTTTTGGTGCTGTTGTTGAGGATGGTGTCAATTTAGTTCAACCCAAAAGTCATCAAGTTAGTTTGCATTCTACATAATTTTGCATGCATAGACATAGGGATCATCTTGGGTGATTCCTACCTAACCTTAATCAGGAAGAACCATTTGTAGTTTTCAATCTAGCGCTTGAGGAATCCCAATTAGAGAACCCACAAAAAGAAGAACCATTTGTAGTTTTCAATCTAGCACTTGAGGAATCCCAATTAGAGAACCCACAAAAAGAAGAACCATTTGAGAACATGTTTGCTAATGCCTATGACCAATTGCCTTCACCACCATCATCTGAAGAGTCCTACCATTTAAATTCCCTTTTTGCTTACCCAGATTATCTAGATAATGTAATGGCTCATCCTACCTTCCCTTTTCCTATTCCTACTCAGCAAGGTAACCAAAATCTGAAGAACATTCCTACAGCTGCATTTCCTAAATTGTATGGACTCATCACAGAGGATCCAGAGACTTTCCTCTTTGAGTTTGATGTCCTCTGCCAAAGCTATGACTACACCACTGATGACCATAAGCTCAAATTGTTTCCTTCCACTTTAAAAGAGGTTGCTCTACGATGGTTTATGAGTTTGGGTGCTGATGCTGTAGCAAATTGGAATGCAATGTGCATCATGTTTCTGATAAGTACAAAGATTATTGTAGAGGAGGGGACTTAAAAGGAGATGACATATTTAAAATGTCACAAAAGGAAGATGAAACCTTGGAAGACTATGTCTCCAGGTTCATGTTCAGCCTGTAGCGTAACACCCAACATGAGCTAAATGAAGAATCTCAAAAGCATCTATTTTTGAGAGGTGTGAATGATGGAAGCATAGAGGCCCTTGACCTTATGGCAGTGGGGGACATTACCCAAAAGACTTGGGATGACATAAAGAATATATGTCTAAACTATTCTAGAGCTACTGTCAAGAAAGGAAGAGGCTTAAGAGCCTTGCCTCACAAGTCTAATGGCATAGGTGTGTCCAAAATGGAGCTATCCAATCTATTTTTAGATTTCAAGAAAGACATCATTAATGATGTCACTACTCAGTTGGACACAATGCAGGCAAGGAGAAAGAAAGATGAATCTGATACAATGTTAGCAGAGTACTGTCCACACTGTAGGGAGAAGAAAAAGAATTGTCGGTGTAAGTCTATTGCAAGCTTGGAGTCCCAACCTATACCTACCAAGTTCAAATCCATTAATGAGAATGGAGAGGTGCTCTACATTACCCAGCGAAGGCCATGGGCTCAGAGACCTGGTATTCCCCAAGATCCTCTTCAAAATTTTAATAGTAATAATGCATGGCAAAACCAACAACATAATGGATTTAGTGGGTCTAATAGTTGGTAGAAGCCTCAACAAGGTTGGAAACAACCTCAGCAAGGTTGAAAGCAGCATCAACAAGGTTGGCAACAACCTCAGCCAGGATGGCAACAACCTCAGCAGGGTTGGCCACAACCCCAGCAAGCTTGGCAACAGTCTCACCAGGGTTGGCAACAACCTTAGCAACCCTGGAAATAGCCCTAGTAGGGGTGGAAATAACCACATAATTGGATGAACCAATCAAACTAGAAAGCTTTGATGCCACCACCTCAGTAGCAGGCTCTAATGCCTCCTCTTGCAACCAACACTACTTCCCCTAAACAGACTCAGTTGCCTGCTCAGCCTACTCCTAATACCAATAATGCTAAACCAACAAATCAGCAGCAGAGCTATACCATTTCCTTGAATAATATTTATTTAAGGTGCGGAACAACTCTCCCTCCTCCACAATAGCCTATCGTCACTAAAGTTGAGGATACCTCAGCAGAGCCAACTGAGGTACCAGTCAACCCTGCTGCTCCTACAGATCAAGAGCCCCCATTTCCTCATAGGTTAGAGGAACAAGCTAAGCCAGTGGACAATCAAGTAGTGTTGGACTTGCTTGCCCAACTAAAACAAATGATAGTTAAAATACCACTGCTGAATGCCATAAAGGAAGTGCCTGCATACACTAAAGCCATCAAGGAAGCTTGTATCAAACACCTTGGGAGGAAGAAAAAGGATCCTAAAGCCATACATGTCCTAGGCTAGTTATCTAATTTGATGTTGGAAAAATTGATAGTTCCAAAGTACTTTGAACCTGGTAGCCCTATGGTTATAGTCACCATTCAAGGAATACAAGTCCAAAATGCTCTAGTTGACTTAGGTGCCTCCATAAATGTCATGACCAAGGAAGTAATGTATCAGTTGCATATCATTGGTCTTAGGGAAAACCCAACCATCCTTCAGCTTGCTGATAGTTCCACTATTACACCTTATGGGATGGTAGATGATGTAATAGTCACCTTGAATTCTTGGGAATATCTGGTTGACTTTTTTGTCCTTTCTCCAAAGGCTAACATGGGAGGGTATCCAATAATTCTAGGCAGGCCTTGGCTGGCTACTGCAAATGCCTATATTGTCTATCGGTTAGGAAAAATGACTATATCCAATGGAGTCAACACTAAAAATCTAACTCTATATTCCCCAGCTCAACCTCTGTTGCAAGATGAATAGATAATTTGGCTAGACTTGGGTGATGCTAAACCTAAGGTCAACTCCATCCACCAGTTAATGATGATATCCAGGGAACCATTTGTAACCTTTAGGGGGGAGGATGAGATAATCTCCTCCATTATTATGAATGAGTATGGAGTGCAATCCCAAGTGTGTTCCCAAGAGGACTATGTTCTTGAAACTTTGTGAATAGGTGGAAAATGGAAGCTTTAGTAGTGTACCTAACATTCAACACCTATTTCATTTGTAATATGTTTGAAGTTGAAATGACATAAGTAAATATAGAAATACTTGAAAATTAATTAGGTCAAGAAACATACCTCATCATAAAACTAATTTATAAATACCTATTTTCTGAAGTCTGTGTAAGGTTTTAGAAGATTTTGCAACCAGATCTATGATCAGAAAGCCGAGATGGAGAAAACCCAAAAAAGTTTCATGTTTTCAGTAGCAGGTCGAGTTTGACCCTCATAAAAGGTCAAATACTAAATTTTTATTCTGAAGCCCGATTCTAATTTTGTTCACAGATCCTAGAAGTTTGACAAAAAGGGTACTCAAATCTGTCCTCTGATTCTCGAAACAAAGACTATAGATATCTGAAAAAGGGTTTTTTTGGGGTGGCTATATAGGGTTTTGCCTTAGTCAAACCCCAGTTTTGGTGATCTCCACCTCCACGAATAGCCGATGGAAATACAATGTGTGTGTGTATATATTGAAAGTGTAATGCCAAGATCTAATCCTCTAGATCAAAACCCTAGCATGAATATGTATGAAACAATAATGCATAGATTTGAATGAAATAGAAAAGCATACCAAGCCCCCAAAGCTAAAGTACTTCTACCAAAATCACAATCCATAATTTTTACTCCATGATTGAATGCTTGAAAGTTGATAATGGTGGATCAAGGAAGAAAGGATCTCTCTTGCTCCAAATATGTGTTCACAAAGATGCTTGATGTCAATAATGGCTTGATCTTCTATATCATCATCTTACTATCTTGCATCTTCACCATTCCTTCCTTGCTTGAAATCTTCTTGCTCATGAAATTGACTCCTTGAGAGCACTTGATCATGAGAATGCTTGATCGTACTTGGTGAAAATGAATGCAAATGAGAGTCTTTATATAGAGGTTTCAAGGTGAGGCTCCTAGAGCAATGTGAGGACCCATAATTCAAATTTCACCTTGAATTAAGGTCCAATCACAATAACCAACTAAGGAGGGAAAATAATTAAATGAATTTCAAATTAAAACCTTTTCACACTCAGATCCAAGAGCCCGTTATTGATCTTGGGGCCCGTTAGGACAAAATTTTGAAAGAGGGGCACAGATTTTGGAGGAGGTCAGAATCGAGGTTGGGACTGACCTAGTCAGGTTTGAACTTGATCCTAACCTATTTAGGTTTGAGCTTGAACCTGACCTAGTCAGGACAAGCTTCGATTTTGACCCTGGGCCCAGATCTGGCTAAAATCAGGACAAGAGGTCCCGGGGATGCCTGGAGACCTAGAAATGATACCAGAATAGGACAGAATGCCAGGGATAGACATAAAATCCTATGATAATTATGATGAAGGCTAGGAGGACTTATTTCTAAGTCCTACCTAGAAAATAGAGCTGTGGAAGAGGGAAATTAAGGAGAATCCTCGGGATCCTAACCCTAATTTCACCTAGAATGAAGAAAGATAAGTGCAAAATGCATCCTAAATGCAAGTCTATTATGATAAGTGTACAAAAAGAGGGTGCCAAACCTATCCAGATGAAAGTGATTCCATTTTAAGATGATACATTTAGCCCCCACTTTAGCTTAGATATGACACTACGTGAATATGCAAGATAAAGTAAGAAAACATCATACTAAATAAAAAAGGATATAGCCAAGTCCTCGATGTAAAGATCTTGTAGAAAAATGTTAGAACTTGCAACACAAAAGGTTAATGAAAATATATAAATAACCTAAAGCTTACTATATGAAAATTTGAGAAGTGTATAGAGCCCCTTATGCCTCCCCTATTTCAGCTTTCTACTTCGGAAGGGTTAAACAGGGTGATAAGAAAAACTCTATATACTGGATATGCATAGTGTTGAAAAGTCATTTCCTAAAATAATTAGAAAAATTCCTAACCTTCCTAAACTAGTTCGAGTTAGGTATCTGAATCATGATTCCAATGCTAGTGACAACATTGAAAACGGAGTTACCAAACTCAAGTTATGATGAAAAGAGTGGATGTATGTCTTAAATGCATAAGCAAGAAATTTCGAGTTTACCCTAGGAAAACCCTAATTTGAACTTATAAAAGAAATGAAAAGAGAGAAATACTTACTCATTCTTACCATTTGTAAATTTTGAAATGAAAGAAAGATGCCAAGGAGAGAGGAACTTTGAGTGACATGCTTGGAGACTCTGAGACACAGCTTAGCTACTAGACGATCACTACCTGAGGTGAGTTTTGCTGTTATCCACCTTTGTTCTTTCCAAATTCCTATTTTTTATAGGCTAGGTCAATTTTACCCCTTTTAGGTCGACCCTAACCCCTTTAGGTCAACTTTGACCCATGAAAGTTGACATTGACCAGAGGGTTTTTGTTAGTTTTTGAGATGAGGTCGACCTTGACCCAAAAGGGTCGACCCTGACCCAGTAAAGTCAACATTGACCTAGTAAGGTCAAAATTGACCTAATTAAGGTCAAATTTGACATATTTTAGTTAGATTTGTAGATTTGATGATATAGATGAATGATATGATGTTTGTTTGTGCTTGCAGGACCTAGTCTGCTTCCAAGAGCATCCCTTTGGGGAATTGCTAGTGAAAGTCAAGGAGAGATTGTCTGAGCTCAATGATGAGGGGATGTAGTTACTAAGGGATGTGGGACTGTACTAGGTATCAATCCTTCCATAAGTCAGACTACACTGAGCCATGTTATCAGCTTTGATAGAGAGGTGGGATGAGGATACATGCTCCTTCCATCTTCCCTCTAGTGAGATCACAGTGACCTTAGAGGATGTCTACAGGATCATGCGGCTTCCAGTATGAGGAGAGACCATTAGACCCAAAGCACAACATGGTTTTGAGGATATCCATGCATACATAGAGTATTGTATAGGAGTGCATCCATAGATGCGGACCCGATCATATTAGATCCTACTATCTTCTGTACTATCAGGCCCTACACCTTTAGTACGAAAGGTGATGCTGTGTATAGAAGTCTTGGTTGTGTTACCCAACTCAAAGGGTACCATATTTTGTTCACCTCTGACACATCTCATATAGAGGATGGAGAGAGAGAGGACTGTGTTCTCATGGGGTTGCAACATGTTAGCTCAGCTATACCATGAGCTGGGTCAGCTAGTGAGGTATTAGCGGGAGAGTCTGTCGACATGCACAGTTCTGCAGATTTGGATTTTTGAGAATTTCACATGTACACATCCATAGGGAGTTCTAGTGATGGTAGATGCAAGCAAAACAAGAGCCTTCACATATCCTTTGAGAGATGTTTGGTAGTTTGGGGATATGCTTTATTGGAGAGTACATCTAGACCACATTGCTAGCACCGATGTGATATGGAGACCCTACTACTGGATGACAGAGTGGCCTGATACATGATTCCAAATGAGACATTCACAATAGCGTAAGATACTAGAGGGTCATCAGAGTCATATAGTGATGCCCTACTATTATGATTGGGTGATGAGGCAGTTTGGCCTGTTACAGGGAGTCCCTAAGGTAGTACCTCGCTATGTTCATCTTACGAGATACTATCAGAGACTCGGTGCCATACACCGACCATCGATAGAAGACATAGAGGATAGAAATGTAGAGGAGAAAAAGGATATAGAGGTACTATCAGATGTAGCCTATTCAAGTGTGAGCCAAGATTACATTAGGTATTAGATTTTGGAGGGGACCCGTCCTATCTTTCCTGAGGATTATCCCCAGGTGATCCAAGCTTTATAGAGGGGACACACTAGGATAGTGGAGCCACCAAGGAGGATGAGGATATTGAAGATGAGGAGGAGTACATCTCCAAGGGATATCCCATGGAGGAGGAGGAGAGAGTAGATGAGAGAGTGGAGGAGAGAGCCAAGGACATGCCCCTAGATGGTGATGCTGGTGTAGATATACCTATTACTCACGCATCACCATTGAGATCACAATGGCCCCCATGGCCCCAAACAAAGAAACCACCACTAAGATCAAGATATAGCGAGCATGGAGAGATTAGTTACTCCATGCCCCCACCATCTAGATACTTTTGTGACATCTAGGAGGGAGACCCAGGTATGAACTTGATTGAAATTTGATTGAATATATGATTTGATTTGAAATAGATAGGATACTGGACTGATAGAAGTTTTTCTTTCTATAGCTAGCGTAGCGGAGTGGAGGAGCTTTTTATTTGAGATTCTCAAGGACACCATTATATCCTGACTACCAGCTAATGAGTGAGAGTCTTCCATTGGTCACAGAGATCCCGACAGACATGCCGACATCTTTGTATGTATCCAGCGAGAACTGAGGATGTGCAGAGAAAGAGAGGAGAAGTTGATGGCAGAGGTACATAGTATCCAAGGATGTGTACAAGTTATGAGCATATCTAGGAGCCATACATAGACACACAAATCTTCGTCTTCCCATCATAGAGCAGAGAGATCTGGGAGTCATCGACCATCAGAGAGACATAGTGATAGATAGGGCCATGGGCCACATATGTATCAAAACTTGAAAAACTATATTTTTGATGAATGAAAAACTTTCTCTATTGATTAGTTCTATGTTTGATTACTATGCTTTCATCAATATAAAACTTAATAGAAAGAAAGAAAGAAAGAAAGTGCATAAACATATCCAATATGTAATTTTTACTAAAACTACATAACCTATAAAATGGATCTTTATAAGGAATACATAAATGCACATGGAACAAATTGGAATTAAGGGTAATAAATTTTAAGATGCATAATATTAATGGGTTCCTTAAAAGAAACACCATCCATATCAGCCAGTTTGTAAGCACCTGAACTAAAGTCTTCAATAACAACAAAAGGTCCAAGCCAATTAGGGCTAAATTTTCCTTTTTCACTCGGTAAAGCATTCACATTCCGTTGATTCTCATAAAGGACTAAATCACCAACTACAAATGTTCATTCAATTACCTTATGATTGTATTGTTTCTGAAGAGATTTATGATAAGCTTTTATATGTTCTAATGCATGTATTTGTTGTTCATCCAACATTTCTAATTCTTGTAAAATTTGTTCACAGAAAGTGTCTTTATCAATTATCCCATGAAATGAAATACGTAAGGAAGGTATTTCTAGTTCCAAAGGCATAATAGCATCAATACCATAGATAAGGTTATAAGGAGAAGTACTCGTAGCGGTATGAACACTAGTCCTATAGGCCCATAAAGCATAAGTCAGTTGAGTATGCCGATCTTTCACATGCTTACTAACTATTTTTCTAAAGATTTGTTCAATAATTTTATTTGATGCTTTAGCTTGTCCATTAGATTGAGGATAGTAAGGAGTTTAAAATATATGTTGAATCCTATATTTCTCCAATAATTTCACAACTTCTTTATTTTTAAAAGATGTTCCATTATCCAAAATTATCGTCGAGGGAATACCAAATCTTGTTATGATATTATTAAGGATGAAATCATAGATAACATCCGCTATTGTTGAACGAAGCAGAATGGCTTCAACCCACTTCGAGAAGTAATCCATAGTAGTGAGAATGTAAGTATGTCCTTGAGAAGAAGCCGATGAGATTTTTCCAATAAGATCAAAACCCCAAATACTAAAAGGCCATGGAGAAACTTGATTACAAAGCTCACAAGTAGGAGCATGAATCAAATTACTATGTTGTTGACATTGAGGACATTTCTTAATAAACATGAAAGAATCTTGTTCCATTGTTTTCCAATAATATCCCATTCAAAGCAATTTATTGACTAGGAATTTTCCACCAAAATGTCCCCCACAAGAACCAGAATGAGCCTCTGCTAAAGCTACATGAATTTCAGTTCTATTGAGAGATCTTAATAATAATCCTTCATAAGAGCATTTATAAAGCATATCTCCTAAAATGATGTAACATGCTACAAGTTTCCTAATATGATTATGCATGTTCCTTGTTGCCGATTTAGGAAAAGTACCATCCTTCAAAAAATGAAAAATATGTGAATACCATTCATCTGAATGCAAATTAAAATAGTCAGAGGTAATCTTGTCAGAAATTGCAGGGCATTTAAGAGTTTGTATAGTAAATTGAAAGTTTTCAGCATTGTTCTCAAGACAAACCAAGGAAGCTGCACTTGCCATGGCATCTGCATGTCGATTATCTTTCCTAGGTAAAGTTTGAATCATATAAGAGGAGAATTGTGAAAGCACATCAAGAGCTAAATCTCTATATTGTGTCATTTTAGAATTCTTAGTCTAATATCCTCCTTTAATTTGTTCAACTATCAGTTGCGAATCACCATATATGTGTAAATGTTTGATATTGAGGGATGAAGCTACTCATAGTTCAGCTATAAGGGCTTCACACTATGCAATGTTATTAGTAAATGGAAAGGTTAATTTATATGATAGAGGGATGGGTTTTTTTGTAGGGGGAATCAAGATGATACCCACACCAGAACCTGTCTTACATTTAGACCCATCAAAATATAATTCCCAAATATCCTCCTGTTGAAGAGCTAAGATATTATCATCAGGAAATTCTATACAAGTAGAACTTTCATCTATGTGAGGAAAAGGAGCTTTGGCTAGATAATTTGTCAATGCTTGTCCCTTAATAGATTTCTAAGAAATAAAATTAAGATCAAATTCTGTAAGCAACATCACCCATTTTTCCAACCGGCCTGAGAGATCAGTTTGCAATAAAAGATGTTTCAAAGGATCAAATTTGAAAATCATATTAACTTCAACACTTATAAGATAATGCCTAAGTTTTTGACATGCATAAACTACAGCTAGACATTGTGTTTCTAAATCTGTATATCATGTTTCATAATCAAGTAAAGTCTGACTAATGTAATGCACAGGTCTTTCTTTACTATTTTCATCAATTTGAGCTAACAACACACTCACGGCTTGTGGAGTCATTGAAGTATATAAATTAAATGGTTTATTGAAATTAGCAGGTTGCAAAATAGGAGGATTCACAAGACACTCCTTAAATTGGTCAAAAGTTTGTTTACACTCATCATTCCAAGAGAAAGTGGTATCTTTCTTAAGCAAGGAAGTGAAAGGGATAGTTCGATTAGCTAAATTAGAGATAAAGCAACAAATAGCTTGTATTTTTCCTTGTAAACTTTGTAATTGGGAAATATTCTTAGGAGGAGGCATATTAACAATTGCTTCAATCTTTTCAGTATCTACTTCAATGCCTCGCTTAGAGATTAAAAATCCTAACAATTTATCAGAATCAACTCTAAAGACACATTTCTTAGGATTCAATCTCATATTATAACTTCTAATCCTTTCAAATATCTATCATAAAATAGTAACATGGTCGTTTCTATTTATAGATTTTTCCAAGATATCATCCACATAATCTTCAAGTATTTTAGGAATATAATCATGAAAAATCAAAGTTATAGCCCATTGATAAGTTTTCTCTGGCATTTTTTAATCCAAAGGGCATCATGACCCAACAAAAGGTTCCCAAAGGTGTTATAAATGTAGTCTTAAATTGATCTTCAGATTTGATTATATCCCAAAAAACCATCCATAAAAGGTAATAAGGCATGGCCCGCTATTGAATCCACAATCATATCGATATTAGGTAGCGAGAAATCATCTTTCAAGGATGCCTTATTTAAATCTCTAAAAATCAATGCACATCCTTATCTTATTTTCTCCTTTTGATATAGGCACAATGTTTGAAATCCAATCTGAGTAATCAATAGAACGGATAAATCCAGAATCCAATAATTTTTCAATTTCTCCTTTGACTAACAAAGCAATTCGTGGATTCATCTTTCAAATTTTTTGTTTCACAAGTTTCATATTCGGCTTTAGAACAATGTTATGAGTAACAATTTTAGAATCTATACCTAACATATTTGAATATGTCCAAGCGAAGATATCCTTAAATTCAAGCAAAAAGGAAACCAACTGATCACGTTCATCCTAATTCAAACATTTCCCAATTTTTATCATCCTCTCAGAGTTATTTTCATCCACTTGACTATCAATAGTTTTAGTGATTAACAGATCATTTCTCATCTAAGAATCCATCGGTAAAGGAAGGGTATCTTGTTTTTCATCTTCTCCAAAATAAGCATAAGTTTTTAAACAATAAGGCTTTCCTCATTTGTGATGAAACTTAGGTAAATCCTCATAAACCCCTAAAAATTCCATTAAGGCTTCATCTTTAGGAAAAATATCCAGAGAGGATTGTTGATTAAGATCAATAAGCAATGGGTTAACCAACTTCAAGTGTCCACTGCAAATATGATTAAAATTAAGAGGAAAAGCTGATGGTTGTCTATAAGGATTAAATCCTAATCCATATGTATGATCATAGACTTCATTATCCAAGGGTACTTGTATACCTTGCTCATATTTACCACATCCTTTCCCATTAAATCCTGATTTCTTTAGAAAATGATAACTAGGACCATATCGATTAGTCATGTCAGAATGAGTCCAAGGAGCGGCATATGTCACAATGTCATAAAAATTAGGCTTTATAGTGTCAAGCATTTCATTAATTGAAGCGACAACAAAATTACTTTTTAATTCTTCAGACAACGGAGAAGAAATAAAAACTTTTTTCTCAAATTCATTTTGTTGCTTCATGAATTCTAAATCAGAGACCTTATATTCTCCAATAAACATAGGATTAAAATCCAATGTCCCCCAATCATCCTCAGTCAAGGAAGAAGAAGATGATGGAGCTTCTTGTTGTTGAAGCCCAGGTTGTTTTATCTCAGCTTGTTTTTCAATCTCGTTACTAGGTTGAATCGGTTCAAATTTTTTAGCATATTCTACATTTAAGCAAGGGTTCAGGGCATCATCCGCATGTAATGTATACATTAAGTTATTATAGATGAACCTAACCTTGCGATGAAGAGTAGAAGGAACTGCATGCATAGTATGTAACCAAGGTCTTCCTAAAAGAATATTATAATTGAGAGGTCTAGACATAACATGAATAGGAGTATTTAGAATAACTGGACCTACTTTAAGAGGTAAGGTAATAATGCCCAAAGTTCTTTTTGCAATATTATCAAATCCACGTATAGGAACATTATCAGGTTGAAAAGTAGATAAATGAGCCTTAATCACCTTGAGCATATCCATGCTACAAAAATTAAGTTTGGATCCATTATCAATTAAGGTTCTTCGAATGATACTCTGATTAATAGAGACAGCCACCATAAGAGCATCATATTGATTCTACACCTCTAAGGAAGGTAAATCATTATCAAAAAACACAATAGGAGGTATAGAAGGCATAGTATGCATACAATCCAAAATATAATGAATGTTTTCTTGATTAGGAGGTGAAGCAGGAAGAGTAGATAAAGCCTTTTGCAATGCCTCATGATATGTTGGGGAGGTTTGAAGTAATTCCCATAAAGATATCTTAGCAGGAGTAGCATGTAATTGGTCAACTAAGTTGTACTCCTTAAAGGTAGATGGATACCTAGGTGCTTGAGGAAGCATAGGTTGAGAAGGAGGTAAAGAAACCAGAACAGTAGGTTGAGGGTTATTCCGTGTGTGATAAGCATGTGAAACAAAATCAGTGTTATCAAAGAAATCCAAAGGATCTCTAGGTTTAACCTTAATTATTATACGAGGACATCCTTTTACCATCATCAAAGGTGTAGGATATATCATTTTAGGTTTATCAATGTTGCAAATAGTGGGACATGAAGGTAACCATGCACACACCCTATGGTAAAGGTCAATTGGAGTGGTTTTGGAGGAGAGTGAAATAGGAATAGGATCCATAGTAATCATATTCGAACCATTTTCAACCTCACTACCATGTACCTCATTAAGGGATCTATCCTTTTGTACAATAAAAGCCTCATCAAAGTACTCAAAACAAGAATCATACATGTTGAATACAAAGAAAGAACTAAAAGCATGAAAATGTAAATATTTTTGTATTTTAAAAGGAATTTAGCAAATATTTTGTATTTTTCAAATATAAATGCAAGAAAGAAATCTAATCTTATAAGCATGCAAGATTTAAATCTAACACCATAAAAGAAAGAGTTGTCATAAATGGGTTCACCAAAATGAATAGGTGGAAAATGGAAGCTTTAGTAGTGTACCTAACATTCAACACCTATTTCATTTGTAATATGTTTGAAGTTGAAATGACATAAGTAAATTTGGAAATACTTGAAAATTAATTAGGTCAAGATACATACCTCATCATAAAACTAATTTATAAATACCTATTTTTTGAAGTCTGTGTAAGGTTTCGAAAGATTCTGCAACTAGATCTGTGATTAGAAAGCTGAGACAGAGAAAACCCATAAAAGTTTCATCTTTCCGGTAGCAGGTTGAGTTTCACCCTCATAAAAAGTCAAATACTACATTTTTATTCTAAAGCTCAATTCTAATTTTGTTCATAGATCTTGAAATTTTGACGAAAAGGGTACTCAAATATGTCCTCTAATTCTTGAAATAGCGACTGTAGATATCTAAAAAAGGGGGTTTTTAGGGGTGGCTATATAGGGTTTTGCCTTAGTCAAACCCCTATTTTGGTGATCTCCTCCTCCACAAATAGTCGATTGAAATAGAATGTATGTGTGTATAGATTGAAAGTGTAATGCCAAGATCTAATCCTCTAGATCAAAACCCTAGCATGAATATGTATGAAACAACAATGCATAGATTTGAATGAAATAGAAAAGCATACCAAGCCCCCAAGGCTAAAGTACTTCTATTGAACTACAATTGATTTGGAATCTAATTGAAGAATCTGTGATTAAAGAGCATTAAGGAGTTGATGATTATATATGTAATATGATTAAATCAATATTATGTTGTCATTGATGTCAACTAGTTTGACAACACTTATCTTGTAAGTTACTATACCGAGACATCTGAAGAAAGGTGAAGGAGATGAAGAATAGAGAAATCTACATGAGGAAAGATGTACATGACAGATGAGGATAAGGAACACATTGAGTAACTTGTTGATGAGTCTATGACTTGATGATATTGACTTATTATGTTGCATTCATCTATGATGAAGTATAGAGATGAAAGACACAAAGCAGTGTTGTCGGTAAATGAAGCATTTCTAGTATACACCGACGAAGTGTTGTGTATGCTAATCACAGTATTAACTGAGTAGTGTTCACTGATGCATTTCTTTGTTAACCGAGTAGAATAGAATGTATTAAATGATTCGTTTAGCCGATAAGATTGATGAGCTGGCAAGAGTATAACATCAAGGTAATAGATAATGTTTGTTACATAGATCGACGACTGACAAAATTCAGGGAAGATCTAATGGAGAAGATTGAAACATGTTATTGACAAAAGTACCGAGAAAGTTTGAAGTGGCAAAATCTATGAATGAGGTTAAGCGGCAAAATCTGATGGTGGAGAAGAAAATGATTTACTCGTCTATATAAGAGAACATATTTTCTTTATAAAAAAGGCTAGAAGAAGAAGAAGCTATAGGAATATCACATGAACAAGGTTTTCATGTATTTTGATCATACTGGTTAAGAAAGAACCGAGCTGCAGAACAATTACCGAGCTACAAAGAGAAATTACCGATGGACAGTAAGTTGATACAATATTGAATCTAAAGTGAAATATTGATCAGAAGGATTTGTATGGACTAAATATTGATCTGTAATCTACAATTGAAGTTGTATTAGGGAAAGTCATTTACTGTTACATATTTAACCATTGTATATAGTCAAAATCTCTTAACTAAGTGGACTCTGAAAGTCTTATGATGTATCATTCATAGAATGAACATTGTTATCCTGTCAACCCCATAGTGAATGCTGGTTGGATGATAACTTCTAGTCTAAAATCCTCTAACAAGGTCACACCTGATAGTGTGTTTGTAACCTTTAACAGGGTTGGGTCTTAACTGACCTCACTTCAGAAGAGTGAACAATTTTGGGTTGCCGGTCCCAGGTGGTTTTTCCCTTTACAGGGTTTCCATGTTAAATATCTTGTGTTATGTGTTGATTGTGATATTTGTTTGCTATCATTCTTTACATGTTACATGTTAGATTTGATCGGTAACTATTTTAACATTAGACTGGTAATCGGTAAAAGCACAGATAGTGAAAGTTTTATTGTTTACCGACAAGCAGAAATTAAAGAAGTAGTTTTGAATTATACATTTTGAATTGGGACACTGGATAACTGATTCACCCCCCTCTCAGTTATTCTAACAATTGGCATCAGAGCATTGGTTTCTTGGAACAGAGTTTTAAGGACTTAACCATAAAGGTCTCAAGATGTATAAGAGGGAGGTACCAAAATTGAACAAAGAGAACATCATAGTATGGCAAAGCAGAATGAAGCTGCACATATCTAGAATTGGGAACTCTGGACTAGAGCTGATGGAGAATGGCTACATGCAACCACCCACTGGTCCCTTAACTATTGATCAACTGAAGGACAAGCATGAACACAATGTTACTATGATGGAACTTACTGTTGCCTGTACTGACGCTAAATTTGAAGATATCAAAACATGCATGACTGCCAAAGGAATGTGGGATAAATTAGCACAAAAATATAGTGGAGATCTGAATGTCAAAAGAGCCCAAGCTAAAAGTCTGAGAGGCAGATTTGATGATATGAGAAAGAAAGAAGGTGAGAACATTGTCCAATATTCAAATAGACTCAAAGAGGTGGTACATGCTATTAGAGCATCTGATGGAGTAATTGATGATGAAATAGTGATAAGAAAGATTCTCAAAACTTTGCTATGAGTTTATGCAATTAGGATTTCTACAATTCATGAAACAAGAGCTACATCCAACCTTACTCTTGACACTCTGATTGGTAAAATTACAACCTTTGAATTAAATTTTTTTGATAATAGTGTTGTTCCTTCTGTTGAATCCACTTTCATATCTTCTTTGAAGATTGGAAAGTCTAGTAGGAATAGTAAGAATTGTGATAGTGATGACAATACCGATGATGAACTTGATGAGCTTGAAGCACATAGGGCCAGAAGATTGCCCAAAGGAAAAGGAAGGTATAGAGGTAAGCTACCTTTAGCATGCTTTAATTGTAAAGAAGTCAGTCACATCACTGCTAGATGTCCTCAGAAGAAAGATGATGATAGATCCAAAGACCGATATGAAGGAAGCTATGGAAGAAGAGTCAACAGAGGCTACCAACACTACAACAAAGACAACCAAAATGAAAAAAGAAAAAAGGTATGTTACATAGCTAAAGATATTGAAATTAAATCTGATTCTGATGATGATATAGAAGTTTTATTTGTGGCTATGAAAGATGACTCAGAAGAAGAAGAGAAACATGAAGAGACATCATTGATCTCTAAAGTAATAAGAAATGATACATGGATCATAGACAGTTGCTACACACATCATATGACTGGTGATGTAGATAAGTTTGATCATCTTGTTGAATATAATGGAGGATTTGTGAGAATGGGAAATGATGCACCTTGTATGGTAAGAGGTAAAGGCTCACTAATGATCAATGATAGATTACAATGTGAAAATGCATATTGGGTAGATGGATTAAACTATAATTTGTTAAGTGTGGCTCAGCTGAACAATTCAGACCACCGATTGACTTTTGAGAGCAAAAAGGTAAAAATCTATGATGATGGAGGAAGACTTGTCAGAACTGGTACACAATCTAGAGGTAATATATTCTATCTTGATATGGATCAGTCTTCTTGTTTGTTAATAAAGGATGAAGATGCTTGGTTGTGGCACAGAAGGTTATGCCATGTGAACTTTGACAACATGATCAAGATTAGTAGAAAGAAAAGATTTAGAGGATTGCCTAACTTGACAAGACCTGATCATGCCATGTTCCATGAATGTCAAAAAGGTAAGATGACTAAGTCTAGTTTTAAAAGCAAAGACTATTCAACAAAGAAGATACTTGAGTTGGTTCATACCGATCTATGTGGTCCTATGAGAACTCAGAGCTATTCCAGTGATAGATATTTTATTCTTTTTATTGATGACTATACTAGACTAGTGACTGTTATGTTCCTGAAAGAGAAATCTAAAGCTTTCAAAATGTTTAAGTGGTATAAAGCTAAGGTAGAGAAAGAAATTAGAAAGGAAATAAAATGTTTAAGATCTGATAAAGGAGGTGAATTTATCTCTGATGAATTTACTAATTTTTGTAATGAGCATAGAATCAAAACACAGGTATCTGCACCGAGGACACCTCAACAAAATGGCATTGCTAAAAGGAGGAATAGGTCTATAATTGACTATGCTAGAACATTGATGATATAGAAGAATGTTGCTCAGACATATTGGAGGGAAGCCATCCGTACAATTGTGTATGTTCTTAACCGAGTACAACTGAAGAAGGACTCCAATCGAACACTTTATGACCTATGGTTTGGACACAAACCTACTATAAGTTATTTCAGAATTTTTGGAAGTAAATGCTTTATTTTGAAAGATGAGAGAAATGGAAAATTTGATTCTAAAGGAGATGAAGGAATATTTCTGGGATATTCCACTACAATTAAAGCATATAAATGTTTGAATAAGGCTACAAATAAGATAGTTGAAAGTACTAATGTTTGTGTTGATGAGTTTGATGAAAAGTACATAGAGGAAAGTACAAAGGAACCAAAAGACTATAGTAGATTCACTTATATTGAACATCCAGAGTATCTACTAACACCGCAAACTGTGTCAACTGGTCAGCAAGGAAACAATATAGGACAATAGACAACACAAACTGAGGAACAAGATGGAGCTACCGAGCAAGATAATGACCCTGAGTAGGATGAGCAATAAAGGAGAAACCAAGTTTTGGCCAGTTTTGTCAGAAGACATCATCCTGAAATACAAATCATTGGAGACAGACATGTTGGAATGCAAACTAGAAGAAAAACAAGACAAGGTACATGTTTAATTTGTGAATTTGAACCTAAAACTATGAAAGTTGCACTAGAGAATGAAGAATGGGTTAATGTAATGAAGGAGGAAATAGAGCAAATAGAGAAGACCAGAACCTAGTCCTTAGTACCCCGACCAAAAGATAAGAATGTTATCGGTACTAAGTGGATATACAAGAATAAATTGAATGATGGTGAAGTCACAAGAAATAAAGCAAGATTGGTATGCAAGGGATATGCACAGGAAGAAGGCATTAACTATGGTGAAACATTTGCACCTATTTCTATATTAGGAGTTAGAATGCTACTTGCATATGCTGCACATAAGAAATTCAAAGTCTATCAAATGGATGTGAAGTCAACATTTTTGAATGGTATACTTGAAGAAGAGGTCTACATTGAACAACCTGAAGGATTTGTTGATCCCGACAATAAAGACATGGTATGTAGATTACATAAAGCTTTATATGGATTGAAGCAAGCAGTGAGAGCATGGTATGAAAGACTGCATACTTACTTGTTAAGTATTGGATTTGTTAGAACAAGTGAAAACAACAATCTGTATGTGAAAGGTGATACTGATGATACTATTATCATTGTTGAAATATTTTTTGATGACATTATCTTTGGAGGCTCAGATCTAGTCTGCAAGGCATTTTCTGATGAAATGCAAAAGGAATTTGAAATGTCTATGTTCGGAGAGATTAAGTTCTTTCTTGGACTACAAGTGATTCAGCAGAGTGATGGGATATTCATCACACAATCTAAATACATAAAAGAAGTACTGAAGACATTTGGCATGGAAGATGCTAAACCTGTGGGAACACTGATGGCTACTAGATGCAAATTGACAAAGGAGGATGAAACTACAGAGGTAAACTAGACACTCTACCGATCCATGATTGGTAAGTTAATGTATGTAGTTTATAGTAGACCAGATATAGCACATGCTATGGGAATTGTTGCAAGATTTTTTTCTAATCCTAGAGAATCACATATGATAGCTACAAAAAGGATCTTAAGATACTTGAAGAAAATAGAGAATTTTGGATTATGGTATCCTAAGGAAGGGAAGTTTGAACTGAAAGTTTACACCGATGCTGATTGGGCTGGAAATGTGGATGATAGAAAAAGCACCATCGGAGGAGCATTTTTCTTTGGTGAAAGACTTGTAACATGGACAAGTAAAAAGAAAGCTTGTATTTCTCAATCTACAGCTAAAGTAGAATATGTTGCTGCTGCTACTAATTGTTCAAACATTGCATATATCAAACAAGTGTTGGAAGGAATGAATGAGGTAATCACTAACCCGGTGATTATATACTGTGACAACACTAGTGCTATTAATATTTCAAAAAATCCTATGATGCATTCTAAGACAAAGCATATATCTATTAAGTACCATTACTTAAGAGAATAAGTGCAAGAGAAGCAAGTAAAGTTAGAATTTGTTACATCTAAAGAACAACTTGCTGATATCTTTACAAAGGCCCTACCGAAGGACACATTTGAATACTTGAGGATTAGACTTGGGGTCCATCCCCTGTCTATCGGTCACTAAGGTGATCTGGTTGTTGCATCAGCCTACTTTTATCAGAAGATCATTCATGTTGATGTAGCATAGTTCACACTTTGAATCATGTTCAAGGTTGTGATTAAGTTTGAGAATTTGAACCGATTGGAATATCAGTATTCAGAGATACAGAGGAAGACATAATTGCTTGTTTATTTGTTTCTTTGGCATTGTTGTCAAAGGGAGAGATATACAATATGAAATAAAAAAGGGAGAGATAAACAATAAGAAAAGGAACAAGCACTGATGAGAATTATCTAAGGGAGAGACAATCTGAATGAGATAGAGTATTGAAGATCAGTTACAGAGAATAGAAGCAGGAACAGGAGAACTGAAAAGATCACAACTGCAGAATGGTAAAGCTGTATTATCTAATGCTAGTTTAGTAACGTATTGATTAAACATATTAAGTCTATTCAACTTACAATATTTTGTTCACTAAGTTGTAGGATATATGTTTTGTATGTGTATGGTACATTTCATATTACTTGAGTTGCCATCAATGCCAAAGGGAGAGATTGTTGAACTACAACTAATTTGGAATCTGATTGAAGAATCTATGATTAAAGATCATTAAGGAGTTGATGATTAGATATGTAATATGATTAAATCAGTATTATGTTGTCATTGATGTCAACTAGTTTGACAACACTTATCTTGTAAGTTGTTATACCGAGACATCCGAAGAAAGGTGAAGGAGATGAAGAACAGAGAAATCTACATGAGGAAAGATGTACATGACAGATGAGGATAAGGAACACATTGAGTAACTTGTTGATGAGTCTATGACTTGATGATATTGACTTTATTATGTTGCATTCATCTATGATGAAGTATAGAGATGAAAGACACAAAGCAGTGTTGTCGGTAAATGAAGCATTTCTAGTATACACCGACGGAGTGTAGTGTATACCAATCATAGTATTAACCGAGCAGTGTTCACTGACACATTTCTTTGTTAACCAAGTAGAACAAAATGTATTAAATGATTAGTTTAGCTGATAAGATTGATGAGCTGGCAAGAGTATAACATCGAGGTAATAGATAATGTTTGTTACACAGATCGACGGCTGACAAAATTCAAGGAAGATCTAATGGAGAAGATTGAAATGTGTTATTGACACAAGTATTGAGAAAGTTTGAAGCGAAAAAATCTATGAATGAGGTTAAGTAGCAAAATCTGATGGTGGAGAAGAAAATGATTTACTCATCTATATAAGAGAACAAATTTTCTTTATAAAAAAGGCTGGAAGAAGAAGAAGCTATAGGAATATCGCATGAACAAGGTTTTCATGTATTCTGATCATACTGGTTAAGCAAGAACCAAGCTGCAGAACAATTACTGAGCTACAGAGAGCAATTACCGATGGATAGTAAGTTGATACAATATTGAATCTGAAGTGAAATATTGATTAGAAGGATTTGTATGGACTAAATATTGATCTGTAATCTACAATTGAAGTTGTATTAGGATAGGTCATTTACTGTTACATATTTAACCATTGTATACAGTCAAAATCTCTTAACTAAGTGGACTCTGAAAGTCTTATGATGTATCATTCATAGAATGAACATTGTTATCCTGTCAACCACATAGTGAATGCTAGTTGGATGATAACTTCTAGTCTAAAATCCTCCTACAAGGTCACACCTGACAGTGTGTTTGTAACCTTCAATAGGGTTGGGTCTTAACTGACCTCACTTCAGAAGAGTGAACAATTTTGGGTTGCCGGTCCCAGGTGGTTTTTACCTTTACAGGGTTTACATGTTAAATCTCTTGTGTTATGTGTTGATTGTGATATTTGTTTTTTATCATTCTTTACATGTTACATGTTAGATTTGATTGGTAACTATTTTAGCATTAGACTGGTAATCGGTAAAACCACAGACAGTGAAAGTTTTATTGTTTACCAACGAGCAGAAATTAAAGTAGTTTTGAATTATAAATTTTGAATTGGGACACTGGATAACTGATTCACCCCCCTCTTAGTTATTCTAACAACTTCTACCAAACTCACAATCCATAATTGTTACTCCATGATTGAATGCTTGAAATTTGATAATGGTGGATCAAGGAAGAAAGGATCTCTCTTGCTCCAACTATGTGTTCACAAAGATGCTTGATGTCAACAAGGGCTTGATCTTCTATATCATCCTCTTGCTATCTTGCATCTTCACCATTCCTTCCTTGCTTGAAATCTTCTTGCTCATGAAATTGACTCCTTGAGAGCACTTGATCATGAGAATGCTTGATCGTACTTGGTGAAAATGAATGCAAATGAGAGTCTTTATATAGAGGTTTCAAGGTGAGGCTCCTAGAGAAATGTGAGGACCCATAATTCAAATTTCACCTCAAATTAAGGTCCAATCACAATAACCAACTAAGGAGGGAAAATAATTAAATGAATTTCAAATTAAAACCTTTTCACACTCAGATCCGAGAGCTCGTTATTGATTTCAGGGCTTGTCGGGACCAAATTTTGAAAGAGGGGCACATATTCTAGAGGAGGTCAGAATCAAGGTTGGGACTAACCTAGTTAGGTTTGAACTTGATCCTAACCTAGTTAGGTTTGAGCTCAAACCTAACCTAGTCAGGACCAACTTTGATTTTGACCCTGGGCCCAGATCCAGCCAGAACTAGGACAGGAGGTCCCGGAGATGCCTAGAGACCTAGAAATGATACCAGAATATGATAGAATGCCAGGGATAGACATAAAATACTATGGTAATTATGATGAAGGATAGGAGGAATTATTTCTAAGTCCTACCTAGAAAATAGAGCCATGGAAGAGGGAAATTAAGGAGAATCCTTGAGTTCCTAACCCTAATTTCACCTAGAATGAAGAAAGATAAGTGGAAAATGCATCCTAAATGCAAGTCTATAATGATAAGTGTACCAAAAGAGGGTTCTAAACCTATCAAGATGGAAGTGCTTCCATTTTAAGATGATACACTTTGTTACCACCTTCCAATGCTTTGCAATATTCTGAAACTTCAAAATTACTTCATACATTATTTCCTCATGAAATGGAGTCTTCTCTAGTTGCTCAGCTATCCGTGGTAGAAAAGGTCATTAAGCTAGAAGTCAGCCCAGGATGAGAGTTAAATATAAACAGTGCTTTGACACTCTCTCAATAGACAGATGTCCTGTAACTTCTAAAAGAACATCGACAAGCTTTTTCTTGGTATTACACTAACATGAGAGGTCTAGGTCCTAAACTCTGCACACATAAAATCTATATCAGTCCTGACTTTAGACCTATCCACCAACGTCAATGAAGGGTTAACCAACATTAAGGGATATAGTTAAGAATGAGTTGCAGAAGTTGTTAAATGCTATATTCATTTATCCCATTTCTGATAGTCAGTGGGTCTCCCCTCTCATTATAGTACCTAAGAAAGGAGGTAAGTGGAGAGTTTGTGTTGACTATAGGGAGCTTAACATAGCCACTAAGAAGGACCACTTTCCATTGCTATTCATAGATCAAGTGCTTGATAATTTGGTTGGTAAGAAATAATTCTCTTTTTTGGATAGATTTAGTGGTTATAACTAGATACAAATAGCCCCTAAAGACTAGGAGAAGACAACATTCACCTACCCATGGGGCACATTTGCCTATTAAGTGCTACCTTTTGGGTTGTGCAATGCTCCTGCCACTTTCCAGCGAGTTGTGATCAATATATTCTCAGATATCTCTGCTGATTGCATGAAGATTTACATGGACGACTTTACCACATATGGGCATACTTTTGATGAGGCCAAGGAAAACTTGGAGAAAGTTCTTCAAAGATGTCATTATTATAACCTCTCTCTGAATAGTGAAAAGTGCTTCATGCTGATGGAAGAAGGGGTTGTCTTAGGACATTTCATATCTTCAAAAGGTATTCAAGTGGACCCTGCCAAGATTGAAGTAATTAGCACCTTGCCTACTCCAACAAAACAAAAGGATGTGCACAATTTTCTTGGACATGCTAGGTATTATAGAAAGTTTATAAAGGACTTCAGTTAGCTTGCAGCGCCACTGTATAACTTGCTAAAAAAGGATGCTGAATTTTCTTAGGATTCTGACTGTGCAAAGTCCTTCCTGCAGCTGAAGGAAGTACTCACTACAGCACTAGTTTTGAGAGGACCGAACTGGGGCTTGCCTTTTCACATCCATACTGATGCCTTAGACTATGCTATTGGTGTTATACTTGGTCAGAAGGTGGACTCAGTTGAGCATGCAATTTACTTTATTAGTAAAAATTTTCAAGGTGCTGAGTTTAATTACACTGTCACTGAAAAAGAACTTCTTGTAGTCATCTATGCCCTGAATAAATTCAGACACTACATTACTAGATATGAGATCTATGTGCATACAAACCATTCTTCTATTAAGTATCTCATGAACAAGCCTAAAATCTCTAGAAGACTGGCTTGTTGGTTGCTTCTTATGCAGGAATTTGACATTACCATCATAGATAAACCTAGTAAGGCCAATGTGGTAGCTGATTTTCTTTCTAGGTTGCATGTACCTGATGATCCTGTAGCCATTGATGATAGTTTTCTAGATGAACATCTTTTCACACAATCCTTGGTATGCTGATATTGCCAACTATCTTACAACTGGTAAGACACCAACTCATTTATCTGCTAAAGAGAGAAGGTTGCTGACTGAAAAGAGCTTTAATTATTCAGGGATATCTGGATTCATGTTTTATATTGGTCCTGATCAAGTAACTAGAAGATGCATAAGAGAGGATGAAACATATGATATCCTCAAAGCATGTCATGATGAACCCTATGGTGGACATTTTTCTACCAAAAGAACATCATTGAGGATTTTAACTACAGGTTACTATTGGCCGAGTCTACAAAAAGATGCTGCTTAATACACCAAAAAGTGTGATAAATGCCAATGCATGGGATGACCTACTAAGATAGATGAAATGCCCCTATAGCCTCAGGTAGTTGTCACACCCTTTGACAAATGGGGCATTGACTTTTTCAGTCCTATTGAGCCCTCTTCACAAGGTAAATCCTATATCCTTGTCTGCACTGACTATGTTACAAAGTGGGCTGGGGCTAAACCTATGAAGCACCCAAGGGATAAAAATGTTTCCAAGTTCCTTTATGAATTCATCTTCACTAGATTTAGAGTACTAAAGGAGATTCAATCTGATCAAGGTCCTCAGTTTACTTCCAATTTGATTGCTTCTTTGATGGAAGAATATAACATCAGACATGGTAAATCTTCACCCTATCACCCCCAAGCTAATGGGTAGGTAGAAGTTACCAATAGGGAGTTAGAGTCTATACTCACTAAAATAGTAGCCATCCATAAGAAAGATTGGGCTATTTGACTTCCTGAAGCACTATGGGCTTACCAGACTACATGGAAGTTTACAACCGGTTTCACACCATTTGAGCTTGTCTATAGTTGCTCTGCAGTCATGCCTATAGAGTTTGAACATAAGACACTCTGGATGGCTCTTGATCTTGAGGTGGATCTCACTATAGAACAATAAGAATAGATATTGATTTTGAATGGCCTTGATGAGTGGCGCAAATCTGCCCTGCACAACATAGAATTGATACAACATTAGTGCAAGCAATGACATGACAAGTATGTTAAGGACAAAGTCTTTTCTATTGGTGACTGGGAACTCCTCTATGACTCCCAATATCAGCATAATCTAGGCAAGTTCCAAACTAGGTGGCTCAGACCATATGAGATTATTGCAGTCTTTCCAAATGGAGCGGTTCAACTTTCCACAATTGATCCAGTTCATTTTAAACTATTGGTCAATGGTCACAGATTGAATTTATATCATAAACCCCAGAGTAAGGATGAGTTCCTATAGAAATTCTCTTCTACCATTGGCAACACACTTCCTGCAACAACTTCTAATGAGCTTTTTGCTCATTTGCCTTCCTCACTCTAGAAGATCTTGTCACTTTCATAATAAACACTTTCTTAAAAAAAGTCACTTCTCCATAATAAAATTCCATTTCATTTCTTATCTATCACCCATCCACCTCATTTCTTCTTTCATTCATGGATAACAACAACTGCCACCTCAGCAGTAATTCAGGTTAGCACATATTTCAAGGTATGCAATTTTAATTTGTTTTCCAATTATTATTTTTCATATGTGTTGTCACCACTACAAGTGTGGGACCACTTGCACAATTTTAGTTGGGGGGGAAGTTATATTAGTTTTTTTGGTCATTATGTTTATGCAATATTTATATTTATTCCTTTATCCTATCGTACTTGCATTTTCTGCCATGATTAGACACTTTTGAAAATCATTATGCTGCATTGTTATTTTTCGCACATATGAGTAAGGTGGCAAGTTATGTTAAGTATGAGTTCTGCGGAGAGTACTTCTGAGTAATTATGAAATGTTAACAAGATCATTTGCATTTATGTTACTCATAAGCTCATTTCTAGAGCTGCATTGCTAGAAATTTCCAAATTTGAAATCATCCTGCAACTTGCCTTTTCAAGCTTTCTTGCTCAAAATTTTTGTTATCTATTTTTATCTCCTGCAACTCCATTTTGGGTATCTCAGAAACCAGACGATGGGAGGTGACCTCATTTGTAGGGAGCCTATTGTGCATAATGTTTTTCTAGAAGACCAAAACTGCAGGCCATATTTTCAGGCAAGGGGTTGGATATATTATATCCAGAAGCTAACTAGCTGGGATGAAAAAGTTGCACTACAATTTCTAAACTCCTTAAAGGATGGAGTGGCTACAGTTAAAGGACTGAAGGTGCCATTTTCTCAAGCAATTTTGACAGAAGTTATGGGGTTACCACAAGAAGGGGAGGAATTTGCAAAAAGTCTTGATCCTACCACGTCCAGAGCTCAGTTCACTCTGCATTCAGACCTGCCACTTGAAGTTGATTGGAAATAAGGTACATTTAGTCTGTCTCTTCCAAAGCCGTTTAGGCAATGTGTGGTTTATGTCATTAGATATTTTACCTGTGAAGGATGACATTCATTCTTGCATTCCATTCACTTTAAATTCTTGAGCTATTTAAGACATGACTATATGCAATGAAAGTATTGACCTATTTGATGCAAATGAAAAACATAAAAATACCAAACAAAAGCACATTAGATGTTAGTCATTTCAAAAGAAACAAAATAAGAAACTTTCATTACAACCTTCGATGAGCTAAAATAAGGGCACCCAAAGCCTTGTTTGATTTTATCTTTGAGATTATGTGGGTATGCTCTCCCAACACAAATGAAATGCAATCTAATGCAAAACTAGGAGATGCAAGCTACATGATGGTGAAGGAGTTGAGAGCAAGTATGAGGAACTTGTCCCAAGCTTCACAAATGATAAATGATTAAGATTGATGCGAGACTATGATAATAAGAAAAAGATTAAGATCTAAGAGCAAGATTAAAATGAAAAGAAAGAACTAGAACTAGAATGATTAAGAATACTAGAAGATGCAAGAGCTAAGAGAATAAGAAGAATAAGAACTTTTAGAAGAATTTTGAACTTAGACCTAAAAATGAGGAGTTAGGCCTCCTTTTATAGAAAATGAAAAGAAATGGATGGTGGAGATTAAGAGGCAAAAGAATGAGTGGCTAGGATTAAAGGTAAGGTAGGGTTTGGAAAAGATGAAGAGGCAAAAAGAAAGGAGTGGATAGGATTATGAGGCAAAAGGTAAAGTGGAAAAAGTTAAACTTCACTTTTAGAGGGAAAGAGAAATTTAAAAATGATTGGTAGAGAAAAAAGATGGAGAGGTGGCCACCTTGGAAAAGGTGATTGTGCACATGTTTAGAGGTAATCCACCTTTTAATTAAGATTAGAGGAATATAAGAAAAAGGTAAGCATAGGAAAAAGTAAAATGAATTAAATTAAAATAAATTTAATTTAATCATGGTTTAGAAGAGCTTTAGGCTAGTGGAGGAATAAAATAAATAGAATTTATTTTATAAAGGGAAATGGAGGGATAATATATTAAATTAAATTTAATATATTATAGTATTTAAATAAAATTTAAATACCAAGGGAAAATGAATTTATCTAATTAAAATAAATTTAATTAAATAAATAGAAGAATATAACGATTATAGTCAATTAATAAAATTCACCATAATGTTAAGAGAAAATATTAATAAAAATTAATATTAGTGTGAAAGGACAATTTTAGGTGTCTATAATGACAATAGGCCTATCAATGTCCCTAGTTTCGTGTTTGGCATCTTGTCAAAGTAGGCCACTCTAGTTCAAGAGGGTAAACAAAATTCTATCTCACACCACTATTTAATCAAATTAATTGTTGATAAAGCCTTAAGGGAGCAGTTAAAAATCTCCTAGGATGAATTTTTGCTGCAAGGGTTTAAGGAACCAACCCTAGAACCAATTGGGTGGAGAGTGGGATAGAGGGTTAAAACCGATAAAGGGGTTAGGAAATTTTTTATTGAAATTGAACAATGTTCTTCATCCAAAAAGAAATCTAGGGTTAGGAATCCTAATTCTCCTCATTCCTCTACTTCAAGATCAACTCATGAAGAAGAATTGGAGACTTCTACAGAAAAGACTGAAGCTTCTCTTGTGACAAAGAAGGTTTCCCCGAAGGACAAGAAAAAGAAAAGTAACCCTAGTACTAGTCAGAAAGCTAAGGCACCTCTTGTAGCCACAAGCACTTCCAGAAAAAAGGAAAGTTCTTGAAGAGAAGAAAGAAACTCTGCTAAGGAGAAGTAATAGGAGGAATTCAAGCACAACTACATAGATTCCAGTTGATGAGCCAAGTGTAGAACAAGATTCTGGGCAGAAGGAAGAAGAGGTTAGAAACATTCAGTAGGAAGCTAAAATACAACTAGAAATCTTTGGGCAAGAAGAATAGGAAATTGAGATTATGGAGCAAGAAACATTTGAGGGGTTTCCTGATGTTGAAACAGAGCAGGTTCCTAGTAAGCCAACAAATGCAGAAGTCATTATAATCGGTGATAACTCCAGCTCAGAAGAGAAAGCTTATGTGTTTTAGAAGAGAGGTTCAACCTCTAGGAGTCCTCAGGGAGATGACTTAGAAAGTGATGACTCTGATAGTTATATAAGGGAAGAAGATGATCCAAGGTTTTCTCCTACAACAACGAGAAGTCCCTATGAAGAGAACCTTGATATTGATGCAAACCTTGTTAATAAGGTAGTAGAGAAAATTCTAAATGAGGGATTAGATACATTGGCCTCAATGGCCCATCAATGCTCTAATACCGAGAGGGCTATGATCATCTGGATGGATCCTTTGAAGAAGGAAAGTGAAAATAATGGTAAGTCCCCTGTTCCTGAAACAACATAAAATTCTTGCATGAATTCTATGTCGACTCAATCTAGTTCAGCATCTTTATTATCTATTATCTTCCAATTGTCTAAGAAATTGACTTTTGAGAGAGAGAAGTGGAAACAACAATGGAAAGAACTAAATAGGGTAATAGACTATCATTATCAGGAGACCCTAGCTCAGGAGGAAAAAGTAGAACAGTTGAGTGTGAAACTTGATAAAATCACATCTCTAATTCTTGACCTGATGGGCTGTAGATCCCCATCACCTGTCTATGCTTTGTTTCTCAAAGAACAACTGTTAAACTATCAAATGACATGCATCATGCAAGAAAAATCTCCATCATTACAAGAGCCTACTCATTTTTCTCAAGCCTTCCATAATTCTCTTGCAGCCATTCCAAATCTATTATGTGAACTCTATCCCCACAACCTAGTAGTCCCAGATGACCGAGTTTGGAATCCCTTACTTTATGTTGGGGACATTCAGCTTAGAGCCCTTATGTCCTGGGTACAAAATGAGATTAGTTGGGACACTCAAGCTAATGTGTATAAGGATTTAAGGCCTGAAATTCCCCTGTATCTAAGGCCCAAAGCCAAAGATCCTCAAAATTACTATTATAATTGGCTAAGGATTACCCCTTCTGAATCAGGTAGTAAGGTAATATATCCACTAAGGGATGCAACATTTGATGCATATGAACAGCTGGTAGAATCTGAATTGCCTATAGCTATAAATTCTATTCAGTGGCACTAGAATAGTTTATCTAGGGAAATGAGAAATAGAGAACCACATTCTCCTCTCAACTTTGCTATGGAAAATCAGTGTGCTCCTTGGTATATTTCCTTGGGAAGAGAGCGGGAAAGTTTTTGGATTCCCCTAACCTTTCAGCTACCACTAATGATGTCTCCTCTCCTTGCAAACTCAGAAAGCTTAGAAAAATTTTATATGAAGAAAGAGAAGGATAGGTGGAAAAGACACAGAGAGAAAAAGGGGTTCTATTGGAGTTTTGCAGAAGGGGGTATTGGGTAGAGGAAAACTACTGATTACAGATTGACAGTAAGATTGAAGAATTTGTTTTCTGTGGGACCAACAAATAGTTAAGCTGGGGGGAATGATGAGTCAAGTTTATGGGATATTTTGTTTATGATTTTCTAAGTTTAGAATTAAATATCTTATGTTTTTTCATAAACATTATACAGACTTTTATGTTTCTAAGCTTTAGCCATATGTATATTTGATACTTTTGAAACTAAAGGACAAGACTGAATATATATATATATATATATATATATATATATATATATATATATATATATATATATATATATATATATATATATATATATATATATATATATATATATATATATATATATATATATATATATATACATACATACATACACACACACACACACACACACACACACACACACACTAATGAATATTATGATAAAATTTTGTATTTCTCTTCTCTAGCTTTAATGGGTAGTGTTCCTGTAGCTGTGTGACAAGGCTACATTAAAATAGGAAAACTTATTATAATTTTGCCTTGGATTTGTGTTGTGGATTTTGGTATGCTAACCTTTTGTAGGAGAAGAATAAGTCAGCAAGGAGCACAGACTCAAGGATGAGTGTGTCTTTTAAGGCGAATAACTATTTCATATTTCATCATAGCTCCACTCCTTCCATAACTTTGTGGTTTCTGATTCAGACTGAATCAATCTAGTTATCGAGTGTTCCTATATTCTTGAAGCACTAAATATGGCTTATCTTCTTGCATAAATGATGCTGTCATTCCTGTAACTGAAGCTGTTATGCTATGTAATGAAGGACCTAGTTTGTAGGTGTTCTATTTTCTTAGTTTTTTTTAAATAAGATGGAACTTATGATTCCAGGCTAGTTAGATGTTTTTGAGGAATTCATACTGTAATCCAGCAACAAAGTGAAATACTTTGATATTCCATATTGTATCTATGTTTTGTTGAATGAATATATGATAGTTCCAGATTTCAATCTCTGAGTTGTAAATCATTCATACTTCCATGGGGGCCCACATGGGAGGTGAATTCCCTATTCATGTTTAAGTAGGATTCAATTTAGTTTCTTTGAAGTTGTTAAGCATTGTTGCTCATGTAGCCACTGGTAACAGAACCACTGATTATTTCCTGTAGCATAGATTTACTTTTGAAGCATTATCTATTTACTGCTAAGTTTTTCCTTTAAGTAATGAGTTAATCTATAGTTTCAGTTGCTAAGTATAAATCTTCTGTAGGAATAGCTTATACTTTAGCAGTGATGACCTTTTAAAAGAACTAAAGCATAAACCTTGCAGCCGCCATCTCAAGTTCACGTTCCTAGATTGATACATTTAATGAAAGTCTAGCATGATATTCTAAGTAGATATGTGATAATTTTAAGCAATTAATCATTGTCAAAGGATGTACAATCCTTGGAGTTGCCAGGATATTATCCTAACTAGTCAGTAGCCAATCCAGAGATAGTCAAATTTTGTATAGAGAAAGGCAATTTTTCACACTTAACCATTTTTGTAGTACCTATTTTTCAGCCTTTCAGCCCTAGAGAACTTTCGGCCTCCGAAAGTCTGAAGTCTGAAATTGGGAAAAGTGGACTTGGCACTTAGTCATTTTTGGGACTTAGTTTTTTTGGACCAACTGTCGGGATTTGGGCATTTTTTGGAATGTTCAAAGTTTAACTCCAGTTATCTCAGAGTTGATTTTCTAGTCAACTGAGCTTCTTTTTGGGGGTCATTTCTACATGATTTTGGGATCTCTTCTAGTTGAGTCCATGTGGAGAAGCCGTAACTGAGGATCAAGGGCAAGATCATGAAGATTATCAAGAGCATGCATGAATTCCAGCTCCATGTTAGAGATGTCTAATACATGATTTACTCAAAGTTTTGTAATGCATGAGGTTTAATTCCATGCTAGGGTAGCTTAACTAAGTTTTAGAAGTAGTTTCCTTAATGTAATCTCTAGTTGGATTTATTTTCAAGTTTTAGATGCAGCTGAAACCCTAACTGTGAAAATAAGAGCAGAGCTCTATAAATTATAATAAAATGATGTAATGAGGGTCAATTTGATCATTAATACAATACATAAAATTGGTGCTTCATTCATGGTGTGATGCTTCTACTATCTATGAAAAATTTGTGAATGTGTGATTTTCTCATTCTTTATTTCAAAGAGCCAATTGATTGTTTGATGATTTTAAATCTATTATTATTAGTTTAGTGTTTGGTGGTATTACATTGCTTTGTTGTGATGAATCTCCAAGAGGATTATTCTTTGGTGCTTAAAGATTAACTTATCTCACATGTGCACACATCTAGGGTGGCTTCATGATTTGATGAGTTTTGACTTATCATATGTCTACGTTTGTTTCATTCTGTTGATGATAGTATCCATATAGCTAAAGATTGTCATATATTCTGATCTCTATTTTGTGGGTTTCCTCATTGTCTTAGTTGTTTAATTCACAAAGTGGTGTGGTATTAGTTTATGTCCATTAGATTTCATTTCGACAATTTTCTTTAAATTCTTGTTACCCGACTACTTCTTACCCTCTTTGTAAGTCATTTTAATAGATTAAATTAGATTACATTGCTTTTATTCTTAAATCTGAAAATCCAAAAAGAGATATTGTGGTTTCCTAAAGTTTATTTTATAGTTTTCCTTGAGAGAAGAACCAACAAAGGCCTCCTTGTTAATAGACTCACATCTATCTTCCATTGAGCTATCAAAGTGGTTGAGACCCAGCTAGAAGGGACCTTGAGATTGACTCCATCAATCTTCCAAGAGGGGAATTTTCTCTCATGAATTCCTAGCCATTGTCTTCATGTAAAAATGACACTCAACAGAAGTGGATCTAGAAGGAGGGCCCTCAAAAGAGAAACCCCAGAATATTGGATCATTCTCCCCTAAAAGGTTTGAACGAGTCATCAGATCTTCACCTAACAAAAGGGGAATTCCTTGAACTTAAATAAGTTCATAGACCTTGCATCAATAGAACAAAGCATGGAGAAGATACTGCACATCATCTTAATCTTCCTCCATTTCCAACCATTTATTTCCCCGCCTATTGCTCCTCCACCACCAGCTCCAATGGCATTTTTTGCAAATGCTCAAAGCTCACTATTGGATATACAAGGACAAATCCATCAACTGCCCAAGAATCCTAAGAAATTCTATCCATGTTTCATCTATGGAGAATCTAGGACAGTGGAAGAACACGTTCATACATTCAAGGAATTATGCAATTGGAAGGAGATTTCTCATCAAGACGTCGTGTGTCGCCTTTTCCCCTACACACTGGGGGAATTTGCATATAATTGGTATCTAAATTTATCACGATGATCCATCTCCACATGGGTGGAATTTGAAACAAAATTCCTTAATCAATTCAAGTTATATGTGGATCGGGTAACTCTTCATCACCAGTTCATTTTGGCAAGAATGAACCTCAATGAATCAATTGCTATGTTCAATCATCATTTTCATATGATGTACAAGAAACTTGAGGCTCCTTATACTGTACTAGTTGGGGCTGCTATACAAGTGTACCTGTGTGCCTTAGATCCACTAATGTCCATATTTTTGAAAAGGCTGCCCCCAGGGGACATAGACACTTTGGAAAAAGTATGTGATAAGTCTATCATGTTTTCCCAATAGATGGACCAGCAAGAAGGTGGAAATTATGGTACTTTGCCAACATTAGGGAGTGCTGCTATGACTGGCCCATTCGCAGTAAATAATCAATTTTTGATGCAACACACTCCAAGGCTCAATCTAGTGCCACATCCATATGCTGTTGCCCCAGTACTAGCCATCACGTACCCAGGGTATGATGCACACAAGGCAGCCTTGTGTGAACAAAAGGCTACTTTTCCAAATGAGACATACCATGCTCTAGTGAACACGTTGGATGCTATGAAAAAGATGTTGTCTCAGATGATTGGAGAGATTACTAGGATGAAAATCAACCCGTCTTAGAACCAAGGGAACTACCAATGCCAAACTACTACCCCAATTACCTACTCCCAAAATCAGAATTGTAATTATGGCAATTACAATAACAACAACAATAATGGTGGAGGTTATGGGAACACTTCCCAAGATAAATAGTTTGGACAAAAACAAACAAATAGGACATGGAACACATGTCCAAATAATGGTAGCATACCCTCAGATAATAACAATGTTTTCAACTCATCTGAGGTTAATTTTACCTAAGGTTGTAGCATGCATCAACCAGATAATGAGTATAGGGGTGAGTTTGACAACCAACAAGCCCAAGATCCTAAAAGTTCTCACACCCACTTCAGTGCCATGGTCTTCAATTTATATGATCCATGTATGGGTGGGACTCCTATTGATAACATAGTGGAAGAATAATTTATCTTCCCTTTCAATCAAGAAAGTCAGCCAGAGTACTCTGAGGTCCATGCTTTCCAGAATAATAACTGAAACACCTATAACTTGAGGAGCAGGAGGGAACCTATGACTGATGGCATTCCCCCTAGAATTCATCCCACTCCACCTAATCCAAGGGATAGCAATAATTCCATGCCCCTGAGAGGTCTCGGTGCCACTGTCACTTTGGCAACAGAACATTAACCCACTCTGCTAAAGAGTCCCGTCTGGGCCAATGAAAAGTACAACACTGTAGAGGAATAGAAGAAAGTTAGAACTAATATGTCAATGGATGACATTATACAAAGTTATCCCACTCAAAGAGAAGCCCTCTTAAATTCATTGGATCATTCCAAATTGGCCTCACCCGAAAATAACACTAAAAATGTATCCAATGTCAATGTGATAGAGGTGATGCCGAATATGTTCAAAGATAGGGTAGAAGTACCCCCATTCTTTCTTAGCCTCAAGATCTTTGGGAGGAACCTACATAATTGCCTGATTGAATTAGGGGATTCATGTAATGTGATGCCATTGTCCATATGCCAAAAGTTAGGGATGAACCCTCAATCGACTAACAGGGTAGTGATCTGACTTGACAAAATAAAGGTCAAAGTCATTGGAGTTTTAAAGGATACATGCATATAATTGACTGCTGGCCCTAGAATCTAGGATTGCATTAACATACATGGGGTGGACATCCTAGAGATGTATAGCATGTTGCTCAGGAAAGAATGGACCTGATTATTGAGAGGTTGGTTTTCCACCAACTTTACTCAACTTTGGATACCTTGGAAGGGGCTCAATAACCAAATCAAGATTGATGCAGAGCCCAAGCTCAAATAGATGATAACTAATTATAATGCCCCAAATGAAATCTTGTTCTCACAGGCTAACTTGGGGGTGTATCGATTTGACAAGGCTTTCACATTCCACCTCAAAGAAGAGGAGAGTTCAAATGATAGTCTGGTGCAAGGTTTGGTGGATACTCAGACTCCCGAAGAGATTGTCACTGAATTCATAGGAGGTATGATGAAAAATATGTGACATCTTGGTGAAGATGCCAACCCAAACATATTGATGTTACTAGAGAAATGTCACCTCTACCAGATGAATCACCCATAATTTACATGTCAGGACTGCCAAGAGGCAGTGGTCCAAGTAATGAGCCAAATGTCCGACGGGTCCAAACTTCCAAAAGATATGACACATTCAAGTAAGGATGGATCTCCCCTTTACAAGGAACCTTAGGTTCCCACAAATAAATTCTTTATACGAGAGGAATGGAGCTCTTCTGATGATGACTACCTACCCCCATGTCACGAAGTTTGGTGTGATGCCAAGGAAAAACAAAAGATGAAATGGGTCCCCTTTTTCAGAAGAGAATACTTAGATGAAGAGAATTTGGAGGTCCCATGTATAGAGGACCTATCACCACCCAAAGATCCTATTGAATCCCAAGACAATGCACATTTGCCCAAGGTGACTTGAGAAGCCCAAGTCAGATCACCTTCCCCTAAGAATCACCCTATATGGAAACTTCAGTTCGATGGATCCAAGCACAAACAAGGAGTAGGAGCTGGGATTGAGTTGGTCAACCCTCGTGGGGGTTCATATTATGCTACCTATTGACTATAATTTTATTGCACCAATAATGTTGCCAAGTATGAAGCTTTAGTTTGGGGTCTCCTCCTGGCACATGAGAAGTAGGTGAAAGCTTTAATCATGGAAGGTAACTCAAAGTTGATAGTTTGGCAGATCTGGAGATAGTATTCCTACACTGACAAGTGATTGGCCTCCTACCACAACCGTGTTTTAGATCTAATCAAAGATTCTGAAGCTTTTAACATCCAAAGTGTCCCAAGGAGGAAGAATACTATTGCTGATGCCTTGGCGGTGTTGGCAAGCTCTTTACAATCACTAAAAAAGTCCAAGTTGAAGAAATTCTCTATGGAGTTGGTGGCTATACTAGTTGTCCCTGATAAAGTTAAAAACTTCCAGGTATTCCAAGATGATGAACAGATATTGGATTTTATCATGAATGTTAGAATCTTTGACAAATAAAATATTGATGAAGAATAATATGAAATGGAAGAGTCAGATGATTTGGGGATCTTAAACCTGAAGACTAATTCCTTTCTAAAGGGAATGGTAGCCCTAGAAAGGATTTTTGATAAAGATGAGCATGCTTAGGAAAGAGGGAAAACACCAGTAGTGGGTGGTGATGATTGTGAGCTCTACAACTTGGGCACACAACTTGAACCCATGGATGTTTGTATTGGTAAGGTCGGCACAGTTGAAGAAGATAAGTGGATGGTAAAACTTCTTACAGAGTACAAAGATGTCATAGCCTGGAGTTATGAAGACTTGAAGACATATGATCCTAGTGTATTTGTGCACAACATCCCTTTGAACCTAGATGCTAAGCCCTTTCGCTAAAGGCAGAGGCCGGTGAACCCTATGATCAAACTAGTGATCCAAAAGGAAGTTCAAAAGTTGCTTGATGCCAAAATTATTTTTCCGATTCGGCATTCAACTTGGGTGGAAAACCTCATCTCAATGAGTAAGAAAAGTGGAGAGTGTTTATATTTGAATGTGGACCTCTAATCCATCCATAGACACAACATAATCATTGCTCAATCATCAAATCATGAAAAGGAGTATGAATTACTCAATTCATAAGATTCTATCGATTCGACCTATTGCCTCCTAATTAACTGCGGTGTTTGAATTACTCTCAGAATGAGAGCCAACAACCAAAAGACCAAGCTAATACAGTGGATTTGAAAGTCTAAAAGATGAATGAAGTGCAAGTAATCTAAGATGAATATGCAATTTAATCTAAGAATGAAGTGCAGATTTTAATCTAATAACTTGAAAGGAATGTGCAAATTAAGCTAATAACAACAAGCATATTACTCTACTATGAAAGTGCAATTACACTAAATGAGAATTAAGCTAATTGTGCAATAAAATCTTGGAAATATGAAGATAATTGAGACAAAATTTCTCTATAGTTTATGTGCTCTCAAATTGCCTTTTTTTTTGAATGAGGAAGAAGGTTCATAATATAGACAAGCCCGAAGAGAGGAATGAAGAGTTTCTTGAAATGAAACGGTTGACTCTTCATTCCCAATTGAGACAAATATTGAGGAATTACTTAATTAAAGAATGAATTATTGCCACATATGGGTGATCCTTCAAGTAATTTGAATTATTAAATTCAAATAAGATAATCCATTCAAATAACGAAGTAATATTAATTCCTTTATGTATATTAGCTAAAGGGGGTGATTTTTAATTTAATTTAAAGCACTTAGGACTTTAGAATTAAATCAATTTATCATAGGGATTATTTAGCTAATAAATTTGAATACTTAGGAATTAATTATAATGTGAGATTAATGCAAATTTAGGTCTTTTGAAATTGACATCAAGTCAAATAAATTCAGGTAGGAGAGAGAAAATTACCTAGTAAAATAGGACTTTAATGATGTAAAATTGAAGAAATACACCAAAATTGATTAAAATTATAGGTGCCAATTTTGGAGTATTACATTTCCCCCTCTTTGAATTGATGTGTGAGTAGTGCGTTGATTCAAAGAATAGTCTAATGCGACAGATGAGGTTTCAGGATTATCCCCAGAACAGAGCTTAACCCTCAAAAGTTGAAGTTAGGATGCCAAGACACTGAAATAGATCAAATTGCAGAACCACCTCTAGAACGAGGCATGATTCTCTAAAGTTGAAGTTAGATTGCGAAGACAATGGTCTAATGAAAACTTGAGAGGAGACTGGAATAAGGGTTAGATTTCCCTAATATCGATTGATCAAAGATTTAGGACTATCTCCAAAATTAGGGTTAGATTGCCCCAATACGAAGCTTAGCCCTTCGAGACCCAAGTTAGATTGCCCAGATAATGGTCCAAAAGAGATTTCAAGAGCCATCTCTAGAAAAAATCTTGACTCTCAGGAATTAGGGTTAGATTGCCCCAATACCTAATGAGATTTTGAGAACCATCTCTTGAATGAAGCTTGATCCTTGAGGATCTGAGTTAGATTGCTCAGATACCTAAAAGATAGATGATAAGATGACAAGATGCGAGGCATGAAGATGCCCCTAGTGGTGAGGACTTTGATTTAGATCAAATTAAAATGAGACTGGTTTGACAAGATTCAAATGATCCAATCATCCCGCCCCCTCGGGAGTGAAATCAAAAGATGACATATCAGAAGGATGGTTGACAACAAGAGGTTGTAGAATAGAAGCAATCAGACTAGATTCAAGCAGTTGCAGAAGCAATTTTGAAGCAATTGGGAGGTCTTGTTGACCAAGTTTGACCATAGTTGACCATGATCGACCAAATTTGACTAGAGTTGACTTTAGATGAAAACATTGAAGATCTCAAAAAAATGATGATGAGATGAGGGTTTGGCAGGAAAATGATGCTAGAGGACTGACTGCACAAGCATCTGATCCCAAAGGATCCTAGAATTTAAAATGCGATTTTGAGCCATCTAGAGATGTCAGATTTTGATTTCGATCCTAAAAACTTGTGCAGACATGATGAAGCTAGGATGTAAGATGAGAACCTTCAATGAATAGATCCAAAAGAAGAAAATCAAGAGAGTACCAAAACACTGTCTCAATGCAAGCCTAGAATGAAAATGCAAGTCTAAGCTAGATGCAAGCCTAGGAATTGGTTGTTGGACTCAACGTATTATCATCATGGAGTTTTTGACAATGGGACAATCACAAGATGCCATACAATCCTCACTGACATTGCAATAATGAGAATATGAATATGACATAAGTCTTAGAGTTGTCAGAATGAGGTGTAAGCATTAAGGAACAAGAAGCCATAATGACCTGAACACCTATTCCTTTTGATTTAGCAAGTTAACATAAGCATCAAAGCATAAATGCTAGAATGACCTGAATGTTGCTTGCAAACAAACACACTAGACACATGAGAGTTCCTTCTTTTGTGAAAGAATACTCACAGTGACCCTTACGTTCAATTAGCAGGATGAGTGTTTACAATTTCACTTGTAACAGAAAGAAGTCACTCAAAACAGACAAGGAGAAGAACCAACCTCACCAAAGTTTCCATATAAAAGGAGTTGAGGTACACATGGCCATCCAAAATGAGATGAAGGCTCTCATAGTGGACACCCATCTTATATAGATTCTTTGGATCATTGGAACTAAACCAAAAAATAGAAAGAAAGAAAAGGTCATGGCCCCAGTCTTCACGTTTCTCAGTCAAGAAAGACGTCTTAGATGAGCTTGAGGGGAAATGACAAAATGAAAGAAAAAACACACAAAAGAGAAAATATCAGCATGCTCCAGAGAGTCACAAATTCAGTTTTAGTTTAAGTTTGTGTTCAAGTGGATTGAAGTTGAATCAGAAGAATACATTGCAAAAAGTCATCTCGAAGAGAAAATCAGAGAGCTAAATGAAATATCAGTAGGCAGACATAGCAAAAAATGCTCATGACAGATGTACAAGGGATCCTCAAAAGAGAGATCCAAGCGATAGCTAGGTATCAGTAGGTAGGCACAGTGGGAACCACTAGCAACTGATACACAAGATATCCTCAAGGAAAGAGATCTCAAAATAGCTAGGCATCAGCAGGAAGATGTAGTGAGAACCACTGGTGACTAATGTAAGAAAGCATCTCCGAAAGCAATAGGACAATGCCCCCTAGATCAGGAAGGTGCCCCCAAGTGTGACCAGTTCCAATCCATGTAGAGTTGAGGAAAATCTCAAAGATAGGTGAAAGAGAATGCATGAGCGAGAAAACCAAAGCAGGAAAGAGAGAAAGAAAACTAAAATAGGAAAGTAAGAGCCAAGCGACGCTGAGATGAGATATAGCTTCAAGAAACAAGAGGCGCCTATTTACCAGGTTTTCACCATCTTGGCAGAGATTGTATTTTTGCTACCATGATGCCTATTTACTAGGTTTTCATCAATGGCACATTTTTTCTTCTTTTTCAATTTTTTTTGTTCTTTTCTCTCTTTTTTTGATTTTTTTAAATTTTTGAAAATCTCATTTTTTTGTATTTTTGATTTTTTGATTTCTTTTTAGTATTATCAAGGCGCCTGTTTACCAAGTTTTCACTAGGATAATAGATACATCAAAGTGCCTATTTGCCAGGTTTTCACTAAGATGATCATTTTTTTTAGGACATTTTGCAATTTTTAGGATTTTTGACAATATACCATTTTTAGGATTTTTTCAGGATCAATAAGTATATACATGAGCACATAGAGAATGTCTCAGCTGTAGAACTTCTTCATATGAAGAGTGTTGATCGGCTCTTTGATTTTCTCTCCTTTAGTGGTGGAGAGTTGGTAAGCACCAGACCCAAATGCTGCAGTAATAATGTATGGACCAAGCTAGTTTGGTTCAAATTTCCCTTTCTAGACCTGCTGCTGATGATTCTTGGGGTTTTCTCTCAAGATGAGATCACCCACATGGAATTCCCTTTGTCTAAATTTCTTATTGTAGGATTTAGACATTCTCTTCTGGTATGCTCTAAGATGATCAAACACTACCTTTCGACATTCATCCAGTAACTCTAGCTCTTGTAGCCAGGATATTCTATTTTCTTCATCAGTGATGAGGCCCCTCAGAGAGACTCACAATGTAGGAATCTCAACCTTAATAGGCAATACTACATCTGCTCCATAAACTAAGGCAAAGGGCGTGGCTCCTATTGGTGTCTGAATACTTATTCTATAGGCCCATAAAGCTGGGTTAATCTGGAGGTGCCAATCTCTACCAGATTTATGAACTATTCTTTGCAAGATTTTGAGAATTGTCTTATTAGAAGCTTCTGCTTGTCCATTACCCTGAGGATAGTAGATAGATGAACAATGTTGAATAATCTTGAATTTTGTGCATAAATCTTTTAGGTCCTTGTTCTTGAATTGTCCCCCATCGTCATTGATAATGGATGAGGGTACACCATATCTATAGATGATGTAGTTTAGTATAAACATAGCCACAAACTTTCCATCAACTATAGTCAGAGGCACTGCCTCAACCCATTTAGTAAAGTAGTCTGTAATGGTGATGATGAACTTATGTCCTCTTGAAGAAGAAGGATGTATCTGAGCCACCAAATCAAAGGCCCATTTATGAAATGGATAGAAACTGATGAAAGGAATAAGCTTTTTAGCAGGAGCATGGATCAGATTTATGTGAAAATGGCACTATTTACAAGCCTTGGCATATTTAACAACTTCTTTTTCCATATCTAGCCAGTAGTAACCAGCTCTAATAAGTTTATGAGCTAATGTTAGACCACTCAAATGAGACCCACAAATACCTTCATGTACCTCAGCTAACACACATTTGGACTTATCAGGTTCTAGACGCCTAAGGAGGGTACTGTCTAGACCCTGTCTATACAAGTCATTTTCTATGATGACATACTGTGAAGAATTATGAATTAGGTGACATTTTTCATTCTGGGTATAGGTGTTAGGAATGATTTGGTCTTGGAGGTATGAATAGATATGGTGGTAGTGGGATGAATCATGTCCAATGAATGAATAGATCATCCTAGATTCAGGAATGTCATAGGCTAGGTAGCATAATGTCTCCACTAGGAATTCATGTCTAAAGTCATTTTTTGGCATCTGTAACATTGAGGCAAGAGTGGCCATATCATCGACTACTTTATTATATTCCATTAGAACTTGTTGGAAAGAAATGTGTGCAAAATACAATTTTAGATCATCCACCATTCATTTACAAGGCACTAGCTTGTCATCCTTTGTTTGATAGACATCATTAACTTGGTTGATGATTAACTAAGATTCTCCAAAGACCTTGAGCTCATCCACACGCCATTTAATGGCTATCTTCATACCATTGATGAGAGCTTCATATTCAGTGATGTTGTTTGTGCAGGGAAACAACATTTTATAAGCTTTGGGCAATGAGTATCTTTGAGGTGTTATAAATAGAATGCCTGCACCTGATCCTTGCTGAGTGAATGATTCATCAAAGAACATGCTCCAAGACTGATGTGCGAGAAGCATGATGGATTCATCTGGGAATTCAATGTTTGACAGTTGGTGATCTTTCAGAGGAGCTTCCACCAACTGATCATCAATTGCTTTTCCTTTGATAGCTTTTCTTTCCACATACTCAATGTCAAATTCATTGAGTATCATAACCCATTTTGCTAGTCTACCCATGAGGGAAGCCTTGCTCATTAAGTACTTTAGTGGATCAATTTTTGCAATGAGCCTTGTAGTGTGAGCCAACATATAATGCCACAATTTTTGTGAAGCAAACACTACTGCTAGACAAGCTTTTTCAATGACAGAATAGTTCATCTCATAAGAGACCAATGTTCTGTTGAAATAATAAATGGCTCTCTCTTTATTGTTTTGATCCTCTTGAGCTAGGAGAGAACCTAAAGATGTGTTCATGGATGAGATGTATAGTATGAGTGGCTTCCCATGAATGGAGGGCATCAATATAGGGTGATTAGCAAGATACTATTTTATTTGAGTGAGTCCCATGTCACATTCTTCATTCCATTCATAAGTCACACCCTTATGCAAAGTTTTAGTGAATGGTTGTGACTTATCAGCCAACTGTGAAATGAAGCACCAGATAGATTGTAGCCTTCCTTGAAGTCCTCTCATCTAATTGATGTTCTTAGGTGGAGGCATTTCCATAATAGCTTGAACTTTCTCTGGATCAACCTCTATGCCTTTAGCTAAAATGATGTAACCCAAGAGTTTTCCAAAAGTGACATCGAATGCACATTTTTTGGGATTAAGTCTGAGACTAAATTGTTCCATGCGGTCAAGTATTGGACCCAAATCTGTAAGATGAGTTTTTCACTACATGCTTTTTGCCAAAGTGTCATCCACATAATATTCCATTGTTTTATGCATCATATCATGGAAAATGGTAGTGACAACTCTCTGATATGTTGCTCCAGCATTCTTAAGCCCAAAGGGCATGACATTCCAGCAAAAGGTACCCTAGGCACACATGAAAGTAGTCTTTTCTTGATCTTCTAGTGCAATTTTTATTTGATTATAGCCAGAAAAGCCATCCATCAAGGAATACATTTCATAGCCTGCTATCATATCTACTATCATGTCAATATTAGGCAATGGGAAATCATCTTTTGGACATGCCTTGTTTAGATCCTAGAAGTCTATGCACACACGAATGGATTTATCATGTTTGGTGATGGGAACAATATTTGAAATCCACTCTATATAATCAAAAGTTCTTATGAAACCAGCCTTAAGAAGCTTTTCTAGCTCTACTTTAACTAAAAGTGCCACATGTGGATGTATCTTTCTAAGCTTCTGTTTGATAGGTTTAATACCCGGTGCAATGGATAGATGGTGCATGATTAGATTGGGGTCCAATCCAGGCATATCAGAGTAAGTCCATGCAAAGTTTATTTTCTTTCTTTGAAAGAAGCTAGTGAACTTTTCCTTTTCTTTTGCAGATAGTGACTGTGCTAGATGAATAATTTGTGGAGCAGCCTCAGTACCAAAATTCACTAGTTGTGTCAGCTCAATCGATACTGATGATCTCTGTTGAAAATGGCTTGAGAGCGCATCAAGTATCTCATGCTTGGGCACCTTAGAGAGGTTTTCACCCTCGGATACGTCTTTTATTTTTACTATTTTTGGCTCTGATACTGCTACAATGTGGTTTTCACCATTAGAGCATCTATTTTTTCTTCTTTTAATTTTTTGACTAAGATACTTGATATCCACCTCTGTCATGCTGACACTGCCTTCACTAGTGGAGGACATTATAGGTTCAATAGCATGGAGGTAATAGGCTAGAGTGTAATCATTTTGGAACATTAGGACTTCATTGGATGAGAAGGGGGAGTTCTAGTTTATCAGCTCGGTATTTTTGAGTGAGAGAGAAGTAATGGCTAGTTCAATTGCATTCATGGTATAATAATCAAAAGCATGGATGAGCAAGTCAAGACCTAGAGTGATTTCATCTAAAGGAGTGTTTGACTCCCTATGAGACCCCACATCGAAAGTAGAGGACAAGTTAACACCGATGGTGTCTAATTCATGTGTCCTAACACTAGACCCTTCACCTACTTTGAGAAGGTTTTCATATACATGAACAACATCTATGTCTACATCAAAAGTAGCATCAAATAAAGAGTCAAACTCATACTCATGTGAGTCAGTGACACTTGACATGGGAATTCCATTAGTACTAGCTGTATCACCTAACTCATCTTCATTCTTTGTGGCATTAATGGTTTGCTGAAGTTATTCTTGTTCAAACTACTTTTGGAAATGTGGTGGCCTGTATTGTTCACCTTGAAAACTAGGGCTATCAATTAGTGTTGCCTTCCATTGATCATATGTGAATTGATGCACTGAAGCAGTGTCATCAGATTCAGTATTAGTCTCTACAATATGGACAGGTATGATAGGCTCATTTGGTTCTACAAAGAGTGTAGAAAGTTTTGGAGAAATAGGATATGGGAAAGTATCTTCATCAGAGCTAGCCTCTAGATTTTCCTCTGGAGTAGTATCTTCAAATTTAGGTTTAGGTTTAGGTTTAGGTTCTTGGACAAATTTCTTTGTCCCTAAATGAAAGGGGATCTTTTTGAAGCCTAAGCCAATAGTATCTTTTGTGCGGTGACTTGTAGCTTCAATGGGTTTCATCAAAACATTGTCATTCATTCCTATAAGACCACTCCCTTTGTATCCAAAGTGATTCATACTCTTGAAGGCTTCACTATAGGGCTCTTGTTCTAAATCTAGAGGTGGAGTATTCATTTTAGATGTTTCTTTTCCTTTGTAAAGCCAAGCTATGATAGCTCTTTCTTCTTCCTCATCTTCTAAGGGTGTTGTAGCCTTGACAAAGGCACCATCATAGACTATCTAAGGAGAGCTAGCAATAGATTTTTTATTCTCAGAAGGTCTCCCATAAGAATGTGGAGATGAATGTAGAGCTGCTAATGATAGCACAAGTTCAATTTGATAGCCTCCCATGCCTGTATCCTTAAGTTTCAGAGTTTGTTCCATTTCTTTAAGCTTAGCATCATAGAACTCAGTGGATTCTCTATTAGTTGGAACCAAACTATTTGTAGATTGTGCAAGGGTATTACAAGAATAGTTGGTATTAGCAAGCACAATGACTTCCCCTCCATGGAATAGAAACTTGATGCATTGATGGTATTTAGATGGAACAACTTGAGTCTCATGAATCCATGGTCTACCCAACAAGATATTGTACGCAAGAGGAATATCAAGGACTTGAAAAGTAACATCTCTCTCAATAGGTCCTACATGGATAGGTAGCACAACTAAGCCTTGGGATTTGCATTCCTCTTCATCATAAGCTTTGATAGTAATCTTTTTATGGGAATCTACACAATCCTCATCATAACCTAGCTGGGTAAGCAACTTAGCAGAACAAATACTGAAACTAGAACCATTGTCAATAAGCACGTGATAGAAATGCTTAGGGCCTATCATGACTTCTAGATGAAAGGGAGCATTATGCAGATGTATTAGAGAGTGATCATCTTCTTTAGATAAGGACAAATAATGAGGCGAGGTCAAATGACTCACCATAGATTGGAATTGGTTGAGATCAAGATCTTTGGGGATGTTTTCTTGGGTGAGGGATTTATCTAGAATCTACTTGTGAGTAGGTGAGATCTTCAATAGCTCAAAAATGGTGATCTAAGCATTGGTTTGCTGGAGCTGATCTAAGATACTATAACTAGTAGTGCTATGCATAGGGGCTAATTTTGAGGCTTTTTTGGTAGGACCAGTAGTAGTCTTATCCACAGTTTGTTTTAGAGTAGATATAGGAGGATTAGGACCTTTAAAAACAATCCTTCCATGTGATTGAGTAACAACATTGGAACAATCTTGAGTTTGTTCAAATTTAGAAGAATGAGACATAGAACTATGCAAGATGAAAGGAGTCTTAGGTTTGGGAGCATTGCTGATCCCCTTGAAAGTGATCACATTGCAATACTCAACTTTAATAGGTTCAATCATGTTGATGACATTATCATTGGTAGTATATGTATAGTTAACCTTGGCATTGGTATTTTTAGCTGTGGAAGACTCACCTTTCTCATGAGGAGGGAAAGGATCCTTAAATGCCTGATGATCCAAGTTCTTGTTATGGTTGTCCATAAGAATTTCACCATTGTCAATGAGATCTTGAACCTTATGCTTTAGCTAGAGACAAGTAGAAGTCTTATGACCAATTTTTTGTTGATAGTCATAGTATGCATTGTCATTCCACCAATGAGGTCATGGTTGTGGGTCATAAGGACATTTTTCCAAAGGAGTGAGTACTTGATTCTACATAAGAGTTTTATAGACCACATCAAGAGGCTCTCCCAAAGAAGTGAATTCACCCTTGGGTCAAGAGGCCCAAGGTTTGTTCTTAGAAAATCTTAAAGTTTGCCGATTATCCGTTGTGGTCTTTTCAACAGCCTTAGCTGCTTGTATACTAGAAGTAAGATTAAAAATAGGCTTTGAAGGCTTCGTGGTGACATTATCAACCACTCCATCATTTACAACATCCCTATTTTTGTTGACAATATTTCCTTTATCCTTGTTCAAGGAGAACCCTTGTTTATTATCCTTATTCAAATTTAATTCTCCTTTCTTAACCATAAAGGCCTCTATCCTCATAGCTTGCTTGATCATGTTGTCAAAAGTCAAAGGACCTTGTAGTTGCACCTGATATCCAAAGTCTAGGACAAGATTGTCCAAAAAGATGTCAAGTTTCTCAGACTCAGGTAATTTGTGAGGATACTTTGTGCAAAGTTGTCTCCACCTTTGAAGAAAAGACAAGAAAGGCTCTCCCTATCACTATTTCAGATTACACAAATCACAGATATTGACAGGGTGTTGAATTGTGATATTGCTATCAGGATTTAACTGTGTAGTTTTTTTGAGTCAAACTCATTGACCCATGATTCATGAGTAGTGGTTCACCGAACCCATCTCTCATGAGAATGGGTAAATAATGTAGGGTGTTGAATGTTGTGTAAATAATGTTGGAGAAATAGATTAGTGATCTCATCAAAAGTCTTAATCCCAGGGGGTAATCGGCAAAACCACTCCACAGTTGACCCACCCAAGCTACGGTGAAAGAGTCTCATAAGATAAGTTTGGTCATGTATAAATTCCATGGACAAAGCACCAAACTACCTCAGATGATCTTGGGGATCAGTTGTACCCATATACTTGTCATATTTGGGCAACTCCACTCCTTTTGGAAAAGGAGGCATGCAGATACTCTTGTCAAACAGAAAAGGGCATATGCTGTCCATTGTGAATTGTTGTGTGGGATTATCCTTTTCCTTTGCAAGTTGACTAATCTGATCTTGCATATTTTGAATCATCTTTTGTAGCTTAGTGGCTTTAGTCTCTTCCTCTTTAGCCACAAGCATTTCAACTTGATAGTTTGGAGTCAACTTGGCCCCTTGTTGGGCCAACTCAAGAAAGTACTTTTCTTTTTCCTCTAAAAGGATGATCTCCATCATTTTGATGAGACTATTATTATCTTTAGCAGTAGCTATATCATTCTAAGTTATTACATCATCTTCATTACCAAGAATCTCATAAATGCTCGGGATATGGTCTTGTTGCTGATCATCTTGGTTTTGGTCATATGGAGGAGGCTGATTGAGGTATGTTGGTTGCCGATCACCTTGAGGTTTTTTTTGAGATTGATCATCATTGTGAGACTGATTTTGGTCATGTTGAGATTTACCATGATGTTTCTCATTTTGAGGTTGAGCATGACGTTGGTCATTAGAACATTGACCATGGTACTATTTGTTTTGAGATTGATTATGAGTTTGGTTGTATCTACCTGGTAGTCAAATGGATCTCCCATCTTGTCAACATAGGATTGTGCAGCAAGTGAAGCCTTAATAAAATGACATGAATGATGCCAAAAGGGCATAGCTAAGGTAAATTTTGGTGCACGAACAGGATCAAGAGGGTCACCAGGTTCAAATGAGTCACTATCTTCAGTAGGATCGATAGATTCAATAATAAGAGTAGTCCGAGGAAGTGGTCTTCCAAAGTTATGAAATAATGAGTTGTCTTGGAAGAATGACTTGTCCTATTCTTGGAATGAGAAACTAGATTTCACTTGAAACAACAGATTAAAAAACTCTTGGAACACTAGAGGTGATGATTGGGACGGGCTATCTTTCAAAGTACTCAACAAAGAACTTGAGGATCCCTCACAAAGCTCAGATTTCATGACAAATTCAGGATGATCTATTTCTTGATTATGAAGTTTACCTCTACCTTGACCAGTATTCTGAATGGGATAAGTGTTGCCACTTCTAGTCATGAAAATCATAGATGAAGATGCAATGAGAGAAGACTTGAGATAATGCTAAAACTCTATCTCTAAGATAGCAAAAAGGAGATAAATGGCTAGAACAACCAAGATGTGAGATGGACCTGGCACAAATCATCAAGAGAATGGCTAGAATGGCTGAGATAAGACTATCATGATGTGAGGTACAAAAGCATAAAGAGATAAGATAAAAAAATGGGAGAAAAAATGAGTCAAAGCAATAATCGACCAGTTCTCAGCTTGATACACTCAGTTTTTGATAGTGAAAGATAGGGGAAAAAGTAGACAGGCCCCAGACAAAAATTAGATTGGGCAGAAGTTTGACCAGTCAACAGTAAATAGCTCACTATTTTTGAAAATAGGGTACAGGTTCACATGAGAAAGTGATGGGTGGGGTGAGAAAATGCCAGGCTTCATGCAAGAAAATGAAATCTCATTCGAGGAAATGCTTAATTATGAAACTTCACGGGGAAAAAGACCAGTGTTCGATAGTTCAACGTAGATTTCAAGATAAAAGATAGGTTTTAGGACACAGTGTAAATGGTTCTTAGAAAGAAAATCCAATTTATAGACAAGTTTGAAGGATAGTTTGATCAACAATCTCAATTTGAAGGTTTCAAGCAATGGTGACACAAGAGGTAGTCACAAAAAAACCTACCAAGGATAAAGAAACTTGGTAGTATCATGGGAGTCTTTGTTTAATCATGATGGAAAAGTTTAAGAATCGATAACAAACACATAGTTATCCCTACAAAAAAATGGTGAGAAGACAAAACCTTTTCCCCACTGCTTATGTGCATGCGTGCACCTCACACATCCATGTCACCCCCTAGAGGGCACCTATATATTTGGTGTTTCCAAGGACTCAATAGTATATTTTCAAAGGTTACCCTTGAGGAAGGGGCTAGTGTCATATACCATCTTCAAATGTCCAGGTGCATTCCTATGGTGGGAATCTATGGGAGAGATTCTTCCCCCTCCCTACGCAAAGATTATGACTCCTTTTGGAGGTGATCCGGGTAGGAAACTAACTAGGGAAAGTTTTTAGTGGGCTTCCATTCACACTAACCTTCAGTGCCCCCAATAAAGGGCTAGGGCCTTGTAGCCACACCAACACTTGAAAGTCATACACCCCCGTAAGTAGGGCTAGGAGCGGCGCCACTCAGTACAACAGACAAGGCCTTCTCAAGATGATAGTCAAAATCATGAGAAGGAAGCTAACATGGCTTTGGAGTCTGTAGACTCAAAAAAGAATTATTTATTATAGTGAGGTGGAATCACCAGAGATAGGTGTGTACTCACTTGGGTTGTTTTTAAAGGTTCAACTTTCGACAGGCCCTCTAAAGGTGAGACAACTTGGATTGGATTCGAGGGTCAAATTTTCTGATTCTCTCAAAGAGAGAAGAGCATACTTCTCTACCTCTTCACCTTACCCAAACACATCAAGCATATTCATCACTCAGTTAGTTTCACTCCACCAAATCTACAAGCTTTTGGGTTTCTGGTTCTCTCAAAGAGAGAAGAGCATAATCCCCTAAGAAGTAGAAGTACTAAAGATTCACTACCTTTCCTCGCTTCCCCAGGTATCTATCATATTAGTAAGATCTAGGTCTTGGATTCATTCATGGGTATCACTTCCATGTAATGAAGAGCCTATTACCCTAGCTCACTATCAAGACCCTTAAGAAATTTTAACGGGGCCCTAGTTAGACTATGTGAATGAAAAATAGTAAACAAGCACAACATTTTTAAATGATCTTCTACAACTGTCCTGCAAAAAAATTGTTAGAAGGTTTTATGATCTTTGACAAGTGACCTGTACACCACTATTATGTTGTGATAGAAAATAGAAATAGGAAATCAATAGCGAAAAGTAAATGTCAGGAAAAACAACAGTAAATTATAGAATCTAGAAAATTTTAAATAACTGATGGTAAAACTTCACGCGAGGAAGTACTGCACTACGTGTGAGAAAGTACAAGGTCCTACGCAAGAAAATGTTTCTTCATGAGACAGAATGCTACTAGGAGAAAATCTTTGCACATCACACTCTGGAATCTCACATGAAATTCTGTACACATAGAAGTACAGACGCACAATAGAGTTCATATTTCTTATCAGAAAAATTAAAGAGTGAGGTCAGAAATGATCTTTTCTACCCCATGGTGGGTGCCAAAATGTTTATAGCTGAACGTGGAGCTCTAATCCCACCATAGACACAACATAGTCATTGCTTGATCATCGAATCATGAGGAGTATGAATTACTCAATTCATAAGATTCTATCGATTCGACCTGTTGCCTCCTAATTAACTGGGGTGTTTGAATTACTCTCAGAACAAGAGCCAACAACCAAAAGACCAAGCTAATATGGAGGATTTGAAATCTTGAAATATGAATGAAGTGTAAGTAATCTAAGATGAATATGCAATTTAATCTAAGAATGAAGTGCAGATTTTAATCTAAGAACTTGAAAGGAATGTGCAAATTGAGCTAATAACAATAAGAAAATTACTCTACTATGAAAGTGAAATTAAACTAAATGAGAATTAAGCTAATTGTGCAATAAAAGCTTGGAAATATGAAGATAATTGAGAAATTTTTTTTCTATAGTTTATGTGCTCTCAAATTGCCTTTTTTTTTGAATGATGACGAAGGTTCATAATATAGACAAGCCTAGAGAGAGGAATGAAGAGTTTCTTGAAATGAAACGGTTGACTCTTCATTCCCAATTGAGACAAATATTGAGGAATTACTTAATTAAAGAATGAATTATTGCCACATATGGGTGACCCTTTAAGTAATTTGAATTATTAAATCCAAATAAGATAGTCCATATGGGTGAGTTTTAATTTAATTTAAAACACTTAGGAATTTAGAATTAAATCAATTTATCATAGGGATTATTTAGCTAATAAAGTCAAATACTTAGGAATTAATTATAATGTGAGATTAATGAGAATTTAGGTCTTTTGCAATTGACATCAAGTCAAATAAAGTTAGGTAGGAGAGAGAAAATTACCTAGTAAAATAGGACTTTAATTATGTAAAATTGAAGAAATGCACCACAATTGATTGAAATTATATGTGCCAATTTTGGGGTATTATAGAGAGGTGTGACTCTATGTAGATTTTTAAAATTTGAATAGATCCTCTCAAAAGGACAACTACTCATTGCCATCCCTTGATGAAGTGTTGTAGGTGGTTAACAGTTCCCAAATGATGTCCTTCCTATATGGCTACTCCAGATATAACCAGGTCATGGTAAAAGAAGAGGATCACCTAAAAACAACTTACACAATGAAATGGGGGACATTTGCTTATTATCATATGCCATTTGGTCTGATCAACGTAGGTGATAATTTTCAATGGGCTATGGATGAGGCATTCAAAGGCCTGGTCAACAAATCCATTATCACCTATATGGATGATCTGACAGTTTTTTTTCAGAAACCGTATGGACCACATTGAAGATCTACGAAGGTCCTGAAAAGGTGTCGATGTTATGGAATGTCACTGAGTCCTAAGAACTATGTCTTTGGGGTGACTCAAGGAAAACTCCTCGGGCACATCATATCTAAGACAAGAATCTTAATTAACCTTGAGAGGGTCGAAGCTATTATCAAATTGGTTCCTCCAAATAGTAGGAAGGAGTTGAAATCTTTCTTTGGGAAAATCAACTTCATCAGGAAATTCATCAGTGGATTTGTAGAGATAGTGCATCCATTCAATGATATGTTAAAGAAAGATGCTTAGATTGAATGGAGCACTCCAGCTAAAGAAGCCTTTGAAGAAATCAAGACATCTATTGCAACTACCCCAGTTTTGGTTAGCCTCGATTATCTTCTACCATTCAAGGTTTATTCCTTTCCTTTAGAACACTCATATGTAGTAATCCTCACACACAAGGAGGGAGAAGATAAATGGCTGATAGATTTCATGAGATGTCCATTGAAAAATGCAAAACTCAAATATCCAAATCTGGATATGCAATCTTTTTCCTTGGTTAAGGATGTTAAAAAATTTAGACATTATATTCTTCGGAGTAAAGTCATTGCTATTGTCCCAGATGTAGCAGTCAAATCCTTGTTGATGCAAAATGAGCTAGGAGAATGAAGAGGGAAGTGGATGGAAATACTGTAGGAGTTTGACATTGAGATCCAACCAATGAAATTAGTGAGAGGTCAAGGTCTTACCAATATGATGGTAGAAATAGAACAAGGCTTGGTGTGCTAGGTGTACACCAACAAAGGAGTGGTCACTAACGTATGGTTTCAAGACATAGTCTACTATTTGTTACAAAATTATTTCCTAGAGGGATTGAATGGTTCATAGAGGAGAGCATTGAAGAATAAAATTAGTTCATATATGCTAAAAAATAGGAAGCTCTACAAGTGCAATTACGATGGCCTCTATCTACATTGTTTGGATCAGACTAAAGCTGAGTAGGTTTTCATAGAATTTCATGATAAGTATGGTACCGGGCATAGATGAACAGAAGCCATAGCCCATCAAATATTGAGATCTGGCTATTACTGGCCAACTTTGTTCAAAGACACTCATGAGCATGTCTGCTCTTGTCATGTTTGCGAGACTAGCACCATTTGAGAAAGACATCCAACAATGCCTCTACAACAAGTGTATGAAGTGCGCCCATTCACCTAGTGGGGGCTATATTTCAGAGGGATGATCAACCCTCCATCCTTTGTAGGGAACCGATACATCTTGGCTACAAATGAATACTATACGTGCTAGACATAGGCATAGGTTATAAAGAATTTTACTACTGAGGTGATAAACAAGTTCCTATAAGAGTTCATCATCATGAGGTTTGGCATTCCGTTCTTCTTGGTATGTGATAATGCCCCTTACTTTTCATCTACAAATCTCATTCAATGGGCCTTTGAGAACCAGGTAATTCTAAAATTCTCATCCAATTACTACTTGCAAGGGAACGAAGTTGCTGAGTCAACCAACAAGAACTTAACCGTGGTAATCAAACGTCTTTTGGATGATAATCCCACAGAGTGGCACACTCAGTTAAAATATGCTCTATGGATAGATCTTGTGAGAATCAAGAATGCCTTGGGGACCTCTCCCTACCAGTTAGTTTACGATCTACAACCTATCTTTTTGATGAACCTAAAAATATAAATTCTGAGATTCATGGATCAATACATCAAGCATGAGGATCGGGTGCAGATTCATCTCATGAACTTACTGGACCTTGAAGAGAAAATAACTATGGCTTTAGAACATGTGGCCAAGTGCCAAGCCATTGTCAAGTGATGGTTTGAAAAAAGAGCAACCATGAAAGCCTTTCAAATTTATGATTTGGTCCTAATGTGGGACAAAGCAAAAGAAAAACTAGGCAGCCACACCAAGTTTCAACATTTGTGGATAGGCCCTTTCCAGATCATGGAGATCCTAGGAGAAAATACTTTTCAAATTAGTTCTCTTGATGGAGAATTGGTCCCATTGCTAGTCAACATCCAGTTTCTCAAGCATTATTTTGGGTCTTGACTGACCCCTTGTATAATATTGTATATTCTTGTATTTTAGTGTGTTTTCTTTTGTTTTCTTGGTGTCTTATCATCCACGTCTTTTCATTCAGTCTTTTTTTCCAAGGGTAAGTGCTTCTCAAGTTTAGTGACCCACACCAATTAGTTCTGACAAGAGATGAGGGTTTTCCATCGTCAAACTCTTTGATGTAATTTTGTCTTGCAGTGAGGTAGATACAGTGATTAGAAGTCGAACATTTTCTTTTTAGACTTCTTGAAAGAGTTCATCAGAACCAACCATCCTCAACACTAACGCATGTTTTAAAAGTATCCCAGGTCATGAGCCTCTCATGGTAGGATTCCAATCAGAGTCAGGAAATGCCCATGGTCACAAAGAAAGTCAGGAGTCAGAACCCTTTCCTAATTGGAACACACACTAAAAGAAAAGAGAAATAAAGCAAAAGGGAGGAATGCATAGAGATGAGATTAACAACAAAATGCTCAAAGACAAGGTAGCACAGTCTAAGCATTGCCCTGGCTTCAAAAAAAAAAAGAGAAAAGGGAGAGAAGAAACAATTATCAGATGAAAGCCACAAGGAATATCAAAGTAGCAAATGTTGAATGAAATTGAAAGCAAATTATCCAGAACACAATGGTTCAAAAGAATTAGTTTTAAGGTTAACACATATCGAGTCTAAGAGCCCTCCAAAGGAGTTTAAAACTTCTAACAAAGCTCATCTTTAGTAAGGGAAGGGTGATTTTAGCAACCTCTACCGAGGCTATAAACACCTACTTGGTGGTACAGCAAGGTTAAATTGACTCATGACTAACTTCATATTAGTGGGTAGTGATCTAGTAATGATGGTTGATAATCAACAGAGGCTTAGGATGAAGGATTCCTAGAAAATTTGAATACACATGATCACACACTAGATGCAGATGTTATGATGTTCATAATCTTGATGATGATTAGATAATCACTCTGGCTAAAGATCTTGTGCTTGGCTCACTATAAGATGAGATTGTTTCAAGGTGGAATGGCTCAGGGAAACTTGGGTTCTTTCCCTTTCTTTTGTTGGGACTATTTGTTGTGGTCCCACAACCATGCTCCCCTCTTTGCCTTTTGGCTTTAGGCCCCCCCCCCTTTTTCTTTTTAGCTTGTCCTTAGGTTTCTTGTCTATCCTATCTTGTCTATTTTTATTTTCTAGTTAGTTTTCCTTTATTTTTGGTCTTGTGACACTTTCGCACTTTTGGAGGTCCAAAAGTGTGAAAGGTCCAATTTGGAAAAAGTTTGGAGCAGCACTTTATTACCTTGCCTTAGGCATTTTCAACCCATGTGGTCTCAGACTTTTAGACACCAAAAATTTGAGAGGTCTGACTTTCCCGGGAGTCGGCCTTTCAGCGTTTCAGCCTTTTGGAGGTCCGATACCCCCGAAAGGCTGAAAGGTAGGGGGATGACATCACCTACCAATTTTCCTATATAAAGGGCAAGCCAGCTTTTAACCCTCATTCTTCACCATCATACGCTCCATAAAGGGAGATTATGCCAAAAGGATGTCTCCTAAAGTTGCTGAAAAAGTGAAGGCCCTCGAGGCATTCTACATCCAATTCAGAACATTCACATACATTCAGGTGGTGAGATGCACTCTTCCACCCAAGAAGTTACCTAGATATCCTTCTGATAGAGTGGTTCTCTTAGAGATAGCAAGGCAGCTATCAGATGCCCACGAGTATATAAAATACATGAAGAATCACTTCTTGGATTTACCAATCTCTATAGGTCCCCATTGTGTTCCAGATATGAAGATCTACAAGGCTCTGACCTTTGAATGGGATGAGTTCCCTTTGCCAAACTACAACTTGATAAGAGCTCAGTTTGAACCCATCGGTACTTTTAGCCATATAATGTGACGACATCATATTCATGAGCCACACATTGAAGATCACTGGATGAACTGTGTGGGTGATTATGAGGTTAGAATCCATGACTATTGCTAGATGGGTTTGGAGCTAGCACAAGATGCTTTATCGCTAAAAATCCCTCCAAAGGTGAAAGCTATGGACTTTGAGGATGTATTGGATCTAATCTATAATAAGGACAAAGTGTTCACAAGGGCTATCATGAATGCAGAGGTAGATAGGGATGAAAATGATGACATCAATTTCAAAGTAGGCATGTCATCAAGGTTACTAAAGCATGGATTTCCCACACATTCCAAATGGATTCTATGCTCATGAAATACCTATTAGAGCAGCCCTCCAAGGAAAAAAGGAAGAAAGGAGAAAATTTATTAAAACCACAGTTCAAGGAAGTTGCCCCCCTAAAACATGAGATGGTGTCCAAGAATGAGTGATCTACTACTTATGGTCTGACCACTCATTCCTAGAAGGTTAAGACCAGAATGAAAAGGAGTATAGCATCTCCAGATGTGCCTTCTTCTAGTAGCCATGAGTCTCCAATTGCAGCAAGGAAAACTAAGTTCAAGATAATAGGACCTAAGTTGGCTGGTGTGATCAAAGGCAATGTGTAAAAAATAAAGAAAGTCTCAACACCTACTCAAATGGACACCCTTCTAGAGGAAGATGAGGATGACTTGGATGACATGCCCCTTAGTAGAAGAACAAGGTCCACAAGATTTATAAAGAAGAGAAGAATAATGGAATATGACCTAGAAGATGTTGAAGAGGCAAGTCAAGAGGAGCCCATAAATCTATATTCTCTAGGGGATGATAAATTTGATATCATGGACTTTGAGGGATTACATGGTTTCAAGAAGTCCAAGCAATAGGTTCCTACCTAGTTCACAAGTTCTCTTGGTAGTATGGAAGATGACATCCAAAAAAAGCCCCAAGAGCAAGTTGCTACTGAGATGACCGAGGTTCAAAAGGAGTTTGCAAAGCCTGATAAAGATTCTTCCATTGGGGTCACCTCTAAGGAAGATACAACTTCACAAGTCCCTTTGGTTTCATCCATAGTTCCACCTCTGCCTCCACCTATGCATCCAACTCCACTCCCTCCATTGTTTCAAACAACACCTAGCACTCCACTTCTACCTCTAGTTCAAACCACTCCATTATCTTAGCGGCCCATTCCACCTCATTTTCCTATGTCCTCTCTACCTCTGCCTCAAATGGCTTCACCCACTCCCCTTGTTGCCCCTATTCCACCTCTTGTCCAAGATGAATTAGTGCCACAAAGCTCCCAAGAGCCAGAGAAGGAGACATAGATTGCTGGTGAGGATATGGAACAAGCACATGCAGGGTTAGAGGAACTGCCAAATACAGAAGAGCCACCCTCTAAGGAAGAGAAACAGGTTGCCGGTGAGGATCAAACCGATGAAGGAGAACATATAGTTGATGAAGAGAAAACTTAGGAGGAGGTAGAGAAAAATTTTATGGGGGAACAAGAGACAGAAGGAGAAGGAGAGGAGAGTTCCTAAGAAATGAAGATTGAATGTCCAATGACCACTTCAACTCTGGTGGCTCTGTATGAACCATTGAATGCTTTCTCCAAGCCCACCTGGTTTACAAAAGAAATACAGCCAAGGGCTAGGGTCTACACTGATGATGAAACTAATATGGATGCACTAGGGCAAGCAGTCCATCAGATTCCATCTAGCACCTAAGCAAGAACATTGTCATATGTGACACAGGATCAAGCGGGTAGATTGAAGGCATAGGTGGTTGTCCCCAAAATGAGCATGAGCACAACTAAGATCACTCTTGATGACTACATGTTGGAGGAGGTGGATTTGGGGGAGCCAACCAAAGAGGGAAGTAAAACCTTGGCTACCCTCATATTGAAGCACACACTTGGTTTCATGGACAAGGAAGAGGAGAAAATAAGGACTTTGATGGAACAAAATGAAACCATGAAGAGATTCATTCTCAAAACAATGGGTCCCATTGACCCTGATAACCTTGAGGCCTCATTATAGGCCATTTTGGAGAAAAAGGGTGAAATAAACATAGATATCCCACATTCTTTTGTACAAGCTTGTGCAGATTGGAAGGAGGATTTTGAGCAATTTGCAAAGCTATCCCTCAAAAGAATTCTGAGGCCTCTTAGAAGAAATTTGGTGGGAATAACCTCATTAGTTGAAATCATGAGCAAAGAAGATGACATGGAAGAGAAGATTTTGAAGTGGCAGAAGGTACTAGATGACTTAGTAATAATAAAGAAGCATCACTTCCAAGTTTTGGTAAAGGTTTACGAAGGCTCAGAGTTGGATAATTTTTAGCAATGGATCCAGGATATAACAGGAGTGTTAACCATTTTTGAAAAGGTGCTCAAGAAGCTGGATAAGAGACAAGATAATATCATCCTTTTGTGAAGGAATTGTACAAGTTCTTTGAAGATTTAGATTTGGATCTGTATGATGAGGATGATGACAAGACCATGCATTAAGTGAACATCATAGTCAATTAGTACTTGGCTATATTAAGGGGAGTCAAGACCAAGGAGGACCTTCAATAGATGTTCTATCAGAAGGAAGAGATTCAAAAAATGCTATCTCAGGAAGAAGAAATACAGAGCTTTGCAGGAGAATTGACTGCCTTCTGAGATAGACAACAAGAAATCCCTGAGGGGGTCAAGATACTTGACTTTAAAGAAGTACTAGAGATTGTAGATAGGTTCCAGAAAGCACATCCAGAAGTGCTCCCTAGTCAGTGAGCAACCAGTCCAGAGATAATCAAATTTTGTATAGAGAAAGGTAGTTTTTCATATTTAACCATTTTTGCAGTACCTATTTTTTGGCCTTTCAGCCCTAGAGAACTTTTGGCCTCCGAAAGTCTGAAGTCCAAAATTGGGAAAAGTGGACTTGGCACTTAGTCATTTTTGGGACTTAGTTTTTTCGGACCAGCTGTCGGGATTTGGGCATTTTTTGGCACGTCTGAAGTTTAACTCCTATTATCTCAAAGTTGATTTTCCAGTCAACTGTGCTTCTTTTTGGGGGTTATTTCTACATGATTTTGGGATCTCTTCTAGTTGAGCCCACGTGGAGAAGCCATAACCAAGGATCAAGGGCAGGATCGTGAAGATTATCAAAAGCATGCATGAGTTCCAGCTCCATTTTAGAGATGTTTAATGCATGATTTACTCAAAGTTTTGTAAAGGATGAGGTTTAATTCCATTCAAGGGTATCTTAACTAAGTTTTAGAAGTAGTTTCCTTAATGTAATCTCTAGTTGGATTTATTTTCAAGTTTTAGATGCAGTCAAAACCCTAGCTGTGAAAATAAAAGTAGCACTCTATAAATTATAATAAAATGATGTAATGATGGTCGATTTGATCATTAATATAATACACAAAATTGGTGCTTCATTCATGGTGTGATGCTTCTACTATCTATGCAAAATTTTTGAATGTGTGATTTTCTCATTCTTTATTTCAAAGAGCCAATTGATTGTTTGATGATTTTAAATCTATGATTATTATTTCAGTGTTTGCTAGTATTATATTGCTTTGTTGTGATGAATCTTCGAGAGGATTATTCTTTAGTGCTTAAAGATTAACTTGTCTCACATGTGCGCACATCTGGGGTGGCTTCATGATTTGATGATTTTTGGCTTATCATAGGTCTGCATTTGTTTCATTTTGCTAATGATTGCATCCATATAGCTGAAGATTGTGATATGTTCTGATCTTTGTTTTGTGGGTTTCCTCATCTTCTCAGTTGTTTAATTTGCAAAGTGGTGTGGTATTAGTTTATGTCCATTAGATTTCCTTTCGACAATTTCCTTTAAATTCTTGTTACCCTACTGATTCTTACCCTCTTTGCTAGTCATTTTAGTAGATTAAATTAGATTACATTGCTTTTATTCTTAAATCTAAAAATCCAAAAAGAGATATTGTGGTTTCCTAAAGTTTGTTTTACAATTTTCCTTGAGAGAAGAACCAAAAAAGGCCTCCTTGTTAATAGAATCACATTTGTCTTTCATTGAGCTATCCAAGTGGTTGAGACCCAACCAGAAGGAACCTTGAGATTGACTCCATCAATCTTCTAAGAGGGAAATTTTCTCTTGTGAATTCCTAGCCATTATCTTTGTGTAAAAATGACGCTCAACATAAGTGGTGCTAGAAGGAGGGGCCTCAAACAAGAAACCCTAAAATATTGGATCGTTCTCCCCCAAAAGGTTTGAATGAGTCCTCAAATATTCACCAAATGAAGGGGAATTCCTTGAACTCAGAGAAGTTTTTAGACCTCACAACAACAGAATAAAACACGGAGAAGATACTTCACATCATCTTAATCTTCCTCTATTTCCAACCATTGCTACCTCGCCTGCTAGTCCTCCACCACCAGCTCCAATGGAATTTTGTGCAAATGCTCAAAGCTCACCATTGGATATACAAGGACAACTCCATCAGCTACCCAAGAATCCTGAGAATTTTTTTCCACATTTCATCTATGGAGAATCTAGGACAGTGGAAGAACACATCCGTGCATTTAGGGAATTGTACAATTGGAAGGAGATTGTTCATCAAGATGTCATGTGCTACATTTTTGACCCTTTTGGCCTTTCAGAGGTCTCATATCCTCGAATGTCTGGAAGGATGAAAAGGTCTTTTGAGCCTTTTTAAAGCTTGGTGCGTCAGAATTCTTTATTTTTTTGAGATTTTCCTCTCTCATGTTACTGATTCATGTCTTGTATACTCTTTGTAGAAATGGATGAGGAATTTATGTCACCAACAATGAAATATTAGTTCAAGGGATACCATCCACCTTTGAAGGTGACCAACCTACATGGGGACATCACTGACATGGATATTGGCAATGTGACTTGGAATGAATATCTCGTTAAATGTGCCCAAACTAGTGGGAAGGTCTAAAGATTGCACCTCATTGGTGTAATGTTCCTTAGTGAATGCAGTAGCTCATCCAGTCTCCATCTTGTCTTTGGACTTGATTAACACCTTGGCCAACCATTATGTACCTGATGAGAGAATGGTGAAGAATAATGTTGGTGAAGTGGTCCTATATTTGAGGCAAGATAACATTGATGATGTCTTCTACCCACCCAAAGGGGTCAACAAGTTCTTTAATTTTCATATCAACAAGGGGATGAAATTCTACAATAAGGATGTGTCACGAGCCCATGTCATCGTAAATAATGAGTACCTCATGCAACCCATGCCAAAGAACAAGCTAGATAGGATTGATATGCGGAGGGGTTAAATACAAGAAGACATCCAAGCTACTATCACAATGATTAGTAGGGTGTACGGGTTACCAAAATCTAGTCATTTGGAGCCCTGGATGATCCTACTCATCCAAAAGATAAGGTAAAGACATGAAAGGTTTGATTGGGCCACCATTCTGAGTGATAACCTAGATCAGTAGTTGATTAGAGTGAAAAATGATCCTCACTTTTACATGACATCCTATGTTGTGTACCTACTGGCTGCCAGGGTAGTGTACCCAAGATTGATAAAGGTTGGAGTTATGGGAAACCTAGATACATGACCATTCATGATGTATCCTCAATTGGTTTGAAAATAATACTATACTCATAATAGTCCATATTTCTAGATTGTCAATGATACGTTTGTCTTCACCATCATACACTCCATAGAAGGAGATTATGCCAAAAGGATGTCTCCTGAAGTTGCTACCAAAGTGAAGGCCCATAGGACATTCTACATCCAATTTAGAACATTCACATACATTTGGGTGGCAGGATGTACCCATCCACCCAAGAAGTTACCTAAGTATCCTTCTAACAAAGTGGTTCTCTTAGAGATAGCAAGGCAATTGTCAGACGCCCATGAGCACATAAAACACAAGAAGAAACACTGTTGTGATTTCCCAATCTCTATAGGTCCCCATTGTGTTCCAGATATGAAGATCTTGAAGCCTCTAACCTTTGAATGGGATGAGTTCCCTTTACAAAACTACAACTTGATAAGATCTTAGTTTGACCCCACCGGTACTTTTAGCTATATAATGGGAAGACATTATATTCATGAGCCACATAATGAAGATCACTGGATGAACTGTATGGACGATTACAAGGTTACAATCCGTGACTACTTCCAGATGAGTTTGGAGTTGGCACAAGACTCTATTTCACTAAAAATCCCTACAAAGGTGAAATCTATGGACTTTGAGGATGTATTGAATCTAATCTATAATCAGGACAAAGTGTTCACAAGGGCTATCCTAAATGTAGAGGTAGACATGGATGAAAATGATGACATCAATTTCAAAGCTACGCATGTCATCAAGGTTACTAAAGCATGGATTTCCAACTCATTCCATATGGAGCCTATGCCCATGAAAAAAATGCTATAGCAGCCCTCCAAGGAAAAAGGAAGAAAGGAGAAAAGGTATTAAAACTACAGTTCAAGGAAGTTGCCCCCCTAGAACTAGAGATAGTATACAGGCATGAGTGACCTACTACTTATGGTCTGGCCATTCATTCCATGAAGGTTAAGACTAGAATGATTAGGAGTATAGCACCTCCAAATGTGCCTTCTTCCAGTAGCCATGAGTCTCCAACTACAGCAAGAAAAACTAAGTTCAAGATAATAGGACCTAAGCCGGCTAGTGTGATCAAAGGCAATGTGTACAAAATAAAGAAAGACTCAAAACCTACTCAAATGGACACCCTTCTAGATGAAGATGAGGATGAATTGGATGAAATTCCCCTCAGTACAAGAACAAGGTCTACAGGATTTATAAAGAAGAGAATAATGGAAGATGACCCAGAAGATGTTGAAGGGGAAACTCAAGAGGAGCCCATAAATCAAGATTCTCTAGGGGATGATGAATTTGATATCATGGACTTCAAGAGATTGTATGGTTTTGAGGAGTCTAAGAAATAGGTTCCTATCTAGTTCACAAGCTCTCGTGGTAGTATGGAAGAGGATGTCCAAAAAAATCCCCAAGAGCAAGTTGTTGCCGAGACATCTGAGGTTCAAAAGGAGACTGTGGAGCCCGATAAAGACTCTTCCATTGGGGTCACCTTTGAGGAAGATACAACTACACAAGTCCCTTTCATTTCACCCATATTTCCACCTCAATCTTTGCCTATGCATCCAGCTCTACTCCCTCCATTGTTTCAAACACCACCTACCACTTCGCTTCTACCTCCAATTCAAACCACTTCGTTACCTCAATGACCACTCATCTCATGTTCCTATGTCCACTCCGCCTCCACCTCTACCTCAAATGCCTTCACCCACTACCCTTGTTGCCCCTATTCCACCTCTTATCTAAGATGAATTAGTGCCACAAAGCTCTCAAGAGCCAAAGAAGGAGACAAAGATAGCTGGTGAGGATATGGAACAAGCACATGTAGGGTCAGAGGAACTGAAAAATACATACGAGCCACACTCTAAGGAAGAGAAAAAGGTTTTTGATGAGGATCAAACTGATGAAGGATAACATATAGCTGATGAAGAGAAAACTCAAGAGGGGGTAGAGTAAAATGTTATGGGGGAACAAGAGATAGAAGGATAAGGAGAGGAGATTTTTGAAGAAATGGAGATTGAACATCCAATGACCACTTCAACTTTGGCAGCTCCATATGAACCATTGAATGCTTTCTCTAGGCCCACCTTGTTTACAAAAGAAATATAGCCAAGGGCCAGGGTCTACACTGATGATGAAACTGATATGGATGCACTAGGGCAAGCATTCCATCAGATTTCTTCAAGCACTCAAGCAAGAACATTGTCATATGTGACACAGGATCAAGCAGGTAGATGGAAGGCAAAGGTGGTTGTCCCCACAATGAGCATGAGCACAACTAAGATCACTCTTGATGAATACATGTTGGAGGAGGTGGATTTGGGGGAGCCAACCAAAGAGGGAAGTAAAACCTTGGCTACCCTTAGATTGAAGCACACCCTTGGTTTCATGGACAAGGACGAGGAGAAAATAAGGACTTTGATGGATAAAAATGAATCCATGAAGAGATTCATTCTCAAAATAGTGGGTCCCATTGACCCTGACAACCCTGAGGCCTCATTACAAGCCATTTTGGAGAAAAAGGGTGAAATAAACATAGATATCCCACATTCTTTTGTACAGGCCTGTGTAGATTGGAAGGAGGATTTTGAATAGTTTGTAAAGCTATCCTGTAAAAGGATTCTGGGCCTCTTAGAAGCATTTTGGTGGGAATAACCTCATTAGTTGAAATCATGAGTGAAGAAGACAACATGCAAGATAAGATTTTGAATTGGTCGAAGGTACTAGATGACTAAGTAATAATAAGGAAGAAACACTTCCAAGTTTTGGTAAAGGTTAAATAACTCACTGTGATTACCGACTAAATCAAATATCTAGTATGTAAAGTATGTCAATAAAACAATCATCACAAAAACACATAACACAATTATTTAATGTGGAAACCCTGTTAAGGGAAAAACACTTGGTACCGGTAACCCAAAATAATTTTCACTCTTCTGAAGTGAGCTCAGTGAAGAGCCAACCCTATTAAAGGTTACAAACACATTGTTAGGTGTGACCTTGTAAGAGGATTTAAGACTAATAGTTATTGTTCAACCAACATTCACTATGGGGTTGATACGATAACAATGTACATTCCTTGAATGACATAGGGGCATAAAATAAGATGGTTAAGTCCACTTGGTTAGGAGATTTTTTTGTATCACTGGTTAAACTGAAACAATAGTTTATTTGATTACAATACAACTTAACTTGTAGATGTCTAGATTTATTCTAAGCCCATACAAATCCTCTGATCAATATCTCAATTCAATTCCTCAACTTACATTCACACGGTAATATCTCTCTGACGCTTAGTTAACTCTACATTTCGGTTCTCCTTCAACAAATCTGATCAGGCATGCATGAAACTATATTCACGCAAATTCTCTCTAGTCATCTTTCTTCTAGCATCATTTAAACAATAAAACTTATGCCTCTTAAATAGATAGATAAACCATTTTCATATCAACCATCAGATTTTTCCACTTAATATTCTTCATTGGTTTTGTCTCTTAAACCTTCATCGACAGTTGTGTCAATAAAATGTTTCAATTCCATCCTCTAGATATTTTCTGATTTTTGTCAGTCGTGGATCTTATAACAAACTTTATCCTCAATCTTGAAATCATAACAATTTCTAGCTCATCATTTTTTGTCAACTAAACTAAGCATTTAATACTGTCATCCATACTCAGTTAACAAAGAAATACATCAGTGAATACAAGATTAGTTAATACTATCACTTGGTATACACTACACTGGCTCGGTGTATACTAAATTGCTTCATTACTGACCACATTATCATGTACAATTTTTCTTCCATCTTCATACTAGATTAATGCAACATAATCAAGTCAACATTATGAGATCATAGACTCATCAATAAGCTAGCCAAAGTATTCCTTATCCTCATTTGTCATATCCATCTTCCTCCATGTAGATATCTCAGTTCTTCATCTTTTCTCCCTTTTTATAGATGTTAGATGTTTGTAACTAACATGATAAGTACCATCAAAACTAGTTAACATCAATGAAAACACAATGACTAATTTAATTATCTTACATAATATTTCAGTAACTCGATGATCTCTAATCACTGATCTTCAAGTCATTCATGTATTCAATTAGTTGTAGTTCATCAATCTCTCCCTTTGGCATTGATGGAAACATAAGCAATATGAAATATGCCATACACATACCAAACATGTATTCTACAACTATGTAAGTAAATGTTGTAGCTCGGTAAGCTCTCCCTAGCTTGATTTAGTATATTTAATCACTATGTTACATAACAACATTACCAGTGCAGACTCTCCTCTGTGGATTTGATCTTTTTAGCTCTTAGATTCCTTCTATTCTTAGAAACAAATATTCACATCTCTCCCTGGCTTTCTCAGATTATCTCTCCCTTAGATAGATATTCCATTGATCTCTCTATTTAATTCTCATATTGTTTATCTCCCCCTCTGACAACAATGACAAAGAAAAACATAAAACATACAACTCTACAATAGCCAAGTAACTCTCTATTTTTTGGTGCTAAAAATGTATCTCTGTATACCGATATGGAAATCTCTATTCTAGTCCCTCAAATCTTTCACAGCCTTATACATGATCCAAAGTGTGAACTATGTTGCATGAACATGAATGATCTTCTAATAAGAATAGGATGATGCAACCTCTAGATCACATTAGTGACCGATAGACAGAGGACGGACCCCAAGTATTCAAAAGTGTCCTTCAGTAGAGGCTTAGTAAAAATATCAGCAAGTTGCTCTTTTGATGTAACATATTCTAGTTTGAATTACTTCTCCTGTACTTGTTATCTTAAGTAGTGATACTTAATTGAAATATTCTTTTCCTTTGAATGCATTACAAGATTCTTAGAAATATTTATTGCACTAGTGTTGTCACAATATAAAATCACTAGCTCAGTGATTACCTCATTCATCCCTTCCAACACTTGTTTGATATAAGCACTGTTTGAACAATTTGTAGTAGTAACAACATATTCTTCTTCATCAGTACACTGAGAAATACAAGGTTGTTTCTTACTTGTCCAAGTTACAAGTCTTTCACCAAAGAAAAAATGCTCCTCCGGTTGTGCTCTTTCTATCATCTATATTTCCAGCCTAATCTACGTCAGTGTAAACTCTTAGTTCAAATTTGCCTTCCTTTGGATACCATAAACCATAATCCTCTTTTTTCTTTAGGTATCTCAAGATTCTTTTCACTACAATCATATGTGAATCCTTTGGATTGGCAGAGAATCTAGCCACAATTCTCACTACATGTGCAATATTAGGCCTACTGTGTACTACATACATCAGTTTACCAATCATAGATCAGTACAATTTTTGATTGACCTCTATAGATTCATCATCTTTTGTTAATTTTCAGCCTATGACCATCGGTGTTCCAATTGGTTTGGCATCTTCCATGCCAAATTTTCTTAATAGTTCCTTAATGTTCTTTATTTGTGTGATGAAAATTCCATCATTTTGTTGAATAACCTGCAAGCCTAGAAAGAATTTAATCTCTCCAAACAGAGACATTTCAAATTCCTTTTTCATATCATCAGCAAAATATTTATAGATATGATCTTTTCCTCCAAAGATTATATCATCCACAAATATTTTAGCAATCAAAATAGTATCATTAGATCCTCCATTCATGTAGAAATTGTTATTTTCACTAGTTCTTACAAAACCAATACTTAAAATATAAGTATGTAACCTTTCATACCATGCCCTCGGTGCTTTCTTTAAACCGTATAAAGGTTTGTGTAGTTTGCATACCATGTCTTTCTGATTCGGGTCAACAAACCCTTTAGGTTGTTCTATGTAGACCTCCTCTTCTAGTATTCCATTCAGAAAAGCTGACTTAACATCCATTTGATAGACTTTAAATTTCTTATGTGTAGCATATGCAAGTAACATGCTGACTCCTTCTAGTCTAGCAACAGGTGAAAAAGTTTCACCATAATCAATACCTTCCTCTTGTGCATATCCCTTGCAAACAAGTCTAGCTTTATTTATTGTAACCTCTCCATTTTCATTTAGCTTATTTCTAAAAATTCATTTAGTACCGATAACATTCTTATCTTTCGGTCTAGGTAATAAAGTCCATGTATTTTTTTTCTCAATTTTTTCTATCTCTTCATTCATATCATTGATCCATTCATCATTCTTAAGTGCATCATTAATAGTCCTCGGTTCAAACTTACAAACTAAGCATGTATTCTGACTTAACTTACTTCTTGTCAGCATCCCAGCTTGCTTATCTCCAATGATTTGATTCTTAGGATGATGTCTTCTGAAAAATTTTGCTAGCACTTGATTTGACATAGGTCGGTGTGAACTAACTCCAAATTTCTTTTTGTTGAATAGTCTTTACTTTTTAAACTAGATTTTTTCATCTTACCTTTTTGACATTGATGACACATAACATGATCCGGTTTAGTTAGGCTAGGAAGTCCTCTAACTTTTCTCTTTGTATTGATCTTAATCATGTTATCAAAATTTACATGACATAACCTTTTATGCCATAACCATGCATCTTCATTTTTCACCAGTAAACAATAAGTCTTAGCATTGTCAAGATAAAATAAGTTACCTTTTGATTGTCCTCCTCTTCCAACAAGCTTTCCACTTTCATCAAATATTTTCACCTTCTTGCTTTCAAATGCCACTCAGTGACGTGAGTTGTTAAGTTGTGCCACACTTAGAAAATTATAATTCAGTCCTTTTACCCAATAAGCATTATCACATCTGATTTTATCATTTATCAACAAAGATCATTTTCCTTTAACCATGCAAGGTGTATCATTACTCATTTTTACTAATCCTCCATTATAATGCTCAACATGATCAAAATTATTTTCATCACCAGTCATGTGATGTGTACAACCACTATCAATGATCCAAATATCATTTTTACTATCTTTAGAAATGCGTGTTGTTTCTACATACCTTTCCTCTTTTTTAGAATCATCTTTCATCACAAAAAATACTACCTCAACATCATCATCGGTGTCTGTGTTGGTTTCCTCATCTTCAACTAAATAACATGCCTTTTTGCCCTTATCTTTAAAATCTCAGTTATTTCTGTTGTAGTGTCAATAACCTCTTTTGTTTCTTCTTCCATAGCTTCCATCACTAGATCGGTCTTGGTCTTTATCTTCCTCTTTCCTGTCTGCGCATCTAGCGGCAATATGGCCAACTTCTTTATAGTTAAAACAAGCTAAAGGTAAATTTCCCTTACATCTACCTTTACCTTTAGGTAGTCTTTGAGCCATAAGAACTTCAAGCTCATCAAGTTCATCATCAGGATTACTATCACTGTCAGTCCTTATATTATGTCTACTGCTAGATTTACCGATCTTCAAAGAAGACATGAAAGCAGACTCAACAAATGGTACAACACTATTATCTAAATTGTTTAGCTCAAAAGTTGTTAACTTACCAATCAGACTATCAAGAGTAAGAGTGCTACCAGGTGCCAACCTCATTTCATGTATAGAATATTTTCTAATTGCATATGCATGCAACACGGCTCTCAAAATTTTACTTACCACTCTATCTTCATCAATGACACCACCGAATCCTCGTATAGTATTGAGTACTTATTTGATTCGGTTTGAATATTGTGTAATGTTTTCTCCTTCCTTCATTTTCATATCATCAAATCTACCTCTCAAGCTTTTAGCTCTGGCTTTCTTTACATTTGCATCACCACCATGGACTTGAGAAAGTTTATCCCACATTTCTTGTCCAGTAGTGCAAGTCTTGACATCCTCAAATTCAACATCAGATAGAGCAACAACAATCTCTATCATAGTAAGGTTGTGTTCATGTCAATCTCTCAACTGGTCAAGAGTCAAAGGTCCAGTCGGTAGTGCTATGTAGCCATTTTCCAGTAAAGTTATAGAAAAATTGCCAATTCTAGATATGTGAAGTTTCATTCAACTTTGCCATATAGTAAAGTTGTCCTTATTCAACTTCAGCACTTCCCTCTTATACATCCTATAATCTTTTTGATGAAGTCCTTAAAATTCTATTCCAAGAAACTAACTCTTTGATACCAATTATTAGAATAAATGAGAGGGGGGTTAATCAGTTATAACAATTATCCTACAGTCCCAAATACAAAGATGTAACACTTAAAACAATTTGAACAAATTCTGCTGCTTGGTAACATATACTAATAAACTGTCTGTGCCTTTTATCCATTACCAGTTAAATAACTCACTATTGTTACCGACCAAATCAAATATGCAGTATGTAAAGTATGACAATAAAACAATCATCACAAAAACACATAACAAAATGATTTAACATGGAAACCCTGTTAAAGGAAAAACCACTTGGGACCGGTAACCCAAAATAATTTTCACTCTTCTAAAGTGAGCTCGGTGAAGAGCCAACCCTATTAAAGGTTACAAACACACTATTAGGTGTGACCTTGTTAGAGGATTTAAGACTAACAGTTATCATTCAACCAACATTCACTATGGGGTTGATAGGATAACAATGTACATTCCTTGAATGACGTAGGGGTATAAAATAAGATGGTTAAGTCTACTTGGTTAGGAGATTTTTTCATATCAATAGTTAAATTGAAATAGTAGTTGATTTGATTACAATACAACTTAACTTGTAGATGTTCAGATCTATTCTAAGCCCATACAAATCCTCTGATCAATATCTCAATTCAATTCCTCAACTTACATGTGCTTGGTAATAGCTCTCTAACACTCGGTTAACTCTGTAGTTCTATTCACCTTCAACCAATCTGATCAGGCATGCATGAAATTGTATTCATGTGAAATCTCTATAGTCTTCTTTCTTTCAGAATCATTTCAACAATGAAACTTATGTCTGTTAGATAGACAGATAAACTATTTTCATATCAACCATCAAATTTTCCCGCTTAATCTTCTTCATTGATTTTGCCTCTTAAACCTTCCTCGATAGTTGTGTCAATAACACATTTCAATTCCAACATTTAGATATTCTCTGAATTTTTTTAGTTGTGGATCTTAAAACAAACTTTATCCTCAATCTCGAAATCATAACAATTTCCAACACATCATTTTCTATCGGCTAAACTAAGCATTTAATACTGTCATCCATACTTAGTTAACAAAGAAATGTGTCAGCAAATACAAGCTCGGTTAATACTGTTGCTCAGTATACACTGCACTAGATTGGTGTATATTGAAGTGCTTCATTTACCGACCACATTGCCTTGTTCTATTTTTCTTCCATCTTCATACTAGATTAATGCAACATAATTAGGCCAACATTATGAGATCATAGAATCATCAATAAGTTACCAAAAGTATTCCTTATCCTCATCTATCATATCCATCTTCCTCCATGTAGATATATCAGTTCTTCATCTTTTCTCCCTTTTTATAGATGTTTAGATGTTTGTAACTAACATGATAAGTACTATCAAAACTAGTTGACATCAACAACAACATAATGACTAATTTAATTATCTTACATAACATTTTAGTAGCTCGGTGATCTCTAATCACCGATCTTCAAGTCATTCACGTATTCAATAAGTTGTAGTTCATCAATCTCTCCCTTTGGCATTGATGGTGACACAAACAATATGAAATATGCCATACACATACCAAACATGTATTCTACAACTATGTAAGTAAATGTTGTAGCTCGGTAAGCTCTCCCTAGCTTGATTTAATATGTTTAATCACTACATTACATAACAACATTACCAGTGCAGAATCTCGTCTGTGGATTTGATCTTTTCAACTCTTAGATTCCTTCTATTCTCAAAAATAAATATTCATATCTCTCCCTGACTTTCTCAGATTGTCTCTCCCTTAGATAGATATTCCATTGATCTCTTTGTTTAATTCTCATATTGTTTATCTCTCCCTTTGACAATAATGCCAAAGAAAAACATAAAACATACAGCTCTGCAATAGCTAAGTAAGTCTTTGTTGTTTAGTGCCAACAATGTATCTCTATATACTGATATGCAAATCTCTATTCTAGTCCCTCAAATCTATCCAAAGTGTGAACTATGTTGCATCAACATGAATTATATTCTAAAAAGAATAGGCTGATGCAACCTCTAGATCACATTAGTGACCGATAGATAGGGGACAGACCCCAAGTCTAGTCCTCACGTATTCAAAAGTGTCTTTCGATAGAGGCTTGGTAAAAATATGAGCAAGTTTCTCTTTTGATGTAGCATATTCTAGTTTGACTTGCGTCTCCTGTACTTGTTCTCTTAAGTAGTTATAATTAATTGAAATATGCTTTATCTTTAAATGCATTACAAGATTCTTAGAAATATTTATTGCTCTAGTGTTGTCACAATATATAATCACTGGCTCAGTGATTACCTCATTCATCCCTTCCAACACTTGTTTGATATAAGCAATGTTTGAATAGTTTATAGCAGTAGCAATATATTCTACTTTGGTAGTAGACTAAGAAATACAAGGTTGTTTCTTACTTGTCCAAGTTACAAGTCATTCACCAAAGAAAAATGCTCCTCTGATTGTGTTCTTTCTATCATCTATATTTCCAACCCAATCTGCGTCAGTGTAAACTCTTAGTTCAAAATTGCCTTCCTTGGGATACCATAAATCATAATCCTCTATTTTCTTTATGTATCTCAAGATTCTTTTCACTGAAATCATATGTGAATCCTTTGGATTGGTAGAGAATCTAGCCATAATCCCCATTGTATGTGAAATATCAGGCCTACTGTGTACTACATACATTAGTTTATCGATCATAGATCGATACAATTTTTTATTAACCTCTGTAGATTTATCATATTTTGTTTTTTTGCAATCTTTGACCATCGATGTTCCAACTGGTTTAGCATCTTCCATGCCAAATGTTCTCAATACTTCCTTAATGTTCTTTATTTTTGTGATGAAAATCCTATCATTTTGTTGAATAACCTGCAAGCCTAGAAAGAATTTAATCTCTCCAAACATAGACATTTCAAATTCCTTTTTCATCTCATCATAAAAAGATTTATAGATATGATCTTGTCCTCCAAAGATTATATCATCCAAAAATATTTCAAAATCAAAATAGTATCATCAGATCCTCCTTTCATGTACAAATTATTGTTTTCAGTAGTTCTTACAAAACCAATACTTAAAAGATAAGTATGTAACCTTTCATACCATGCCCTCGGTGCTTTCTTTAAACCATATAAAGCTTTATGCAGTCTGTATACCATGTCTTTCTGATTCAGGCAAACAAACCCTTTAGTTTGCTCTATGTAGACCTCCTCTTCTAGTATTCCATTTAGAAAAGCTGACTTGACATCCATTTGATAGACTTTAAATTTCCTATATGCAGCATATGCAAGTAACATGCAAACTCCTTCTAGTATAGCAATAGGTGAAAAAGTTTCACCAATACCTTCCTCTTGTGCATATCCCTTGCAAAAAAGTCTAGCTTTGTTTCTTGTAACCTCTCCATTTTCATTCAGCTTATTTCTGAAAATCTATTTAGTACTGATAACATTCTTATCTTTCAGTCTAGGTACTAAAGTCCATGTCTTGTTTTTCTTAATTTGTTCTATCTCATAGAATTGACCCATTCATCATTATCAAGTGCATCATTAACAGTCCTCAGCTCAAACTTACAAACCAAGCATGCATTCTATCTTAAATTACTTCTTGTCAGCATCCTAGCTTGCTTATCTCTAATGATTTGATTCTTAGGATGATGTCTTCTAACAAATCTTGCTAGCACTTGATCTCTTCTTTGATCTTCATTCTGTTCAGGTTCATTTCTTTTCTTGGTAGGTTCTTTCTGATCCTCAGTTTCCCTTTGTTGTTCCTCGATAATATTTTCCTAATGCTCGATCGACTCAGCCTATGGCTTCAGTAGGTAATATGAATCCTCAATATAATCAAATCTATAATAGTGTTCTGGCTCCTTAGTGCTTTCTTCATCATTTTTATTAGCAAATTCATCAACTCTGACATTACCACTTTCAATCATCTTATTAGTAACTTTATTTAGACACTTGTAAGCTTTAATTTTAGTAGAATATCTAAGAAATATTCCCTCATCCCTTTCATATTCAAATTTCTGGTTCCTATCATCTTTTAGAATAAAACATTTTCTACCAAAAATTCTAAAGTAACTTACACTCGGTGTGTAACCAAACCATAACTTGTAGGGTGTCTTGTTTGTGTCTTTCTTCAATTTTACTCAGTTTATGACATATACAATTGTGCTAACTAGTTCTCTCCAGTACATATGTGCAACATTTTTCTCTATCATCAGTGTTCTTTCACAATCAACAATAGATATGTGTCTCCTTTCAACAATCCCATTTTGTTGTAGTGTTCTAGGAGCAAAAACATGTCTTTTGATGCCATGCTCATTACAATAGTTAGTGAATTCATCAGAAATAAACTCACCACCTCTATCAGACCTCAAGCATTTCAGTTCTTTTTTGGTTTCCTCTTCTACTTTAGCTTTGTACCATTTAAACATCTTAAATGCCTCAAATTTATCTTTTAAGATCATAACAGTCATCAATCTAGTGTAATCATAAAAAATAAGAATAAAGTATCTATCTCCATAATAGCTCTGAGTTCTCATGAGACCACATAGGTTGGTGTGAACTAACTCCAAGATTCTTTTTGTTGAATAGTCTTTACTTTTTAAACTATATTTTGTCATCTTACCTTTTTGACATTAATGACACATAACATGATTTGGTTTAGTTAGGCTTGGCAGTCCTCTAACTCTTCTCTTTCTACTAATCTTAATCATGTTATCAAAATTTACATGACATAACCTTTTATGCCATAACCATGCATCTTAATTTTTCACTAGTAAACAAGAAGTCTCAGCATTGTCAAGATAAAATAAGTTACCTTTTGATTGTCCTCTTGTTCTGACAAGCTTTCCACTTTCATCAAATATTATCACCTTCTTTCTTTCAAATGCCACTCGGTGACCTGAGTTATTAAGTTGTCCCACACTTAGAAAATTATAATTCAGTCCTTTTACCCAATAAGCATTATCACATCTAATTTTATCATTAATCAGAAAAGATCCTTTTCCTTTAACCATGCAAGGTGTATCATTAGCCATTTTTACTGATCCTCCATTATAATGCTCAAGATGATCAAACTTATTTTCATCACCAGTCATGTGATGTGTAAAACCACTATCAATGATCCAAGTATCATTTTTACTAACTTTAGAAATGAGTTCTATTTCTTCATACCTTTCCTCTTCCTCAGAATCATCTTTCATTGCAACAAATACTACCTTGACATCATCATCAGTGTTGGTGTCAGTGTCTGTGTCCTTATCTTCAACTAAATAACATGCCTTTTTGCCCTTATCTTTATAATCTTGGTTATTTTTGTTGTAGTGTTGGTAACCTCTGTTGTTTCTTCTTCCATAGCTTCCATCACCAGATTGGTCTTGGTCTTTATCTTCCTCTTTCCTGTTCGGGCATCTAGTAGCAATATGGCCAACTTCTTTACATTAGTATTACTATTAGTGTCATTCCTTATATTATGTCTACTACTAGATTTACCTATCTTCAAAGAAGACATGAAAGCAAACTCAACAGATGCTACAACACTATTATCAAAATTGTTGAGCTCAAAAGTTATTAATTCTTATCAATCAGACTATCAAGAGTAAGAGTGCTACCAGGTGCCAACCTCATTTCATGTATAGTAGATATTCTGATTGCATATGCAGGCAAAAAGGTTCTCAAAATTTTACTTACTACTGTATCTTCATCAATGACACCACTAGATCCTCAGATAGCATTCACTACCTCTTTGCTTTAGTTTGAATATTGTGTAATGTTTTCTCCTTCCTTCATTTTCATATCATTAAATCTGCCTCTCAAGCTTTTAGCTCTGGCTCTCTTTACATTTGCATCACCACCATGGACTTGGGAAACTTTATCCCACATTTCTTGTGTAGTAGTGCAAGTCTTGACATCCTCAAATTCAGCATCGGATAGAGCAGAAACAATCTCTATCATAGTAAGGTTGTGTTCATGTCGGTCTCTCAATTGGGCAAGAGTTAAAGGTCCAATTGGCTGTGCTATGTAGCCATTTTCCAATAAAGTTATAGTAGAATTTCCAATTCCAGATATGTGAAGTTTCATTTGAATTTGCCATATAGTAAAGTTGTCCTTATTTAGCTTCGACATTTCCATCTTATAAATCTTGTCATCTTTTTGCTGAAGTCCTTAAAACTCTATTCCAAGCAACCAACACTCTGATACCAATTGTTAGAATAAATGAGGGGGGTGAATTAGTTATATTAGTTATCCTACAGTCCCGGATACAAAGATGTAACACTTAAAACAATTTCAACAAATTCTACAGCTCTATAACATATACTAATAAACTATCTATGCCTTTTACCAATTACTATTTAAATAAATCATTGTGATTACTGACCAAATCAAATATGAAGTATGTAAATTATGACAATAAAATAATCATCACAAAAACACATAACATAATGATTTAATATGGAAACCCTGTTAAGGGAAAAACCACCTAGGACTAGTAAGCCAAAATAATTTTCACTCTTCTGAAGTGAGCTCGGTGAAGAGCCAACCCTATCAAAGGTTACAAATACACTATTAGGTGTGACCTTGTTAGAGGATTTAAGACTAAAAATTATCATTCAAATAGCATTCACTATGGGGTTGATAGGATAAAAATGTACATTCCTTGAATGACATAGGGGCATAACATAAGATGGTTAAGTCCACTCGGTTAGAATATTTTTTTGTATCAATGGTTAAACTGAAATAGTAATTGATCTAATTACAATACAACTTAAGTTGCAGATGTTTAGATCTATTCTAAGCCCATACAAATCCTCTAATAAATTTCTTAATTCACTTCCACAAATGACATTCACTCGGTAATAGCTCTCTAACACTCGGTTAACTTTATAGTTTGGTTCTCCTTTAGCCAGTCTAATCAAGCATGCATGAAACTATATTCACATGAAATCTCTATAGTCTTCTTTCTTTTGGCATTGTTGGTGTTTGAAAATGCTTATGCCACTTAGGGTTGCCAATATGCCTTGAGATTGATGTTAGGAGTGGTTAGCTCCAAGTGTGAAAGCTCTGCAAGACAACTGGACCAACTATAGGGACAAGATTGCCCTCTTCACTTTTGGCTCTGCAAAACCATGGCGGGTGCACCTAATCCAGTAACTTATGGCATTTTAGGACTTTGGACTAGATTAAAAAAAGCAGATGATAGCAAGAGATTACTAAATGTTAACCAGACATTCATTGAATCTCAATTGCTACTAGGTATAAAATGGCCTTGTGACCTCAAGACTATGAGGGATTGCACGATTGGAGATATTAAATATAATTGGGTTTCTTGCAAGATGCAAACAACCATGCAACACTTTGCATCAGCAGAGGGATACTAGCTTAAGATCAGTACCTTTTCCATTGGGCATCATACCTGAAGTGAACATGGAACACAAGGACAACTACTAGATTCATCTAAGAATCCAAGCCATAAACATAGTTAAACATCTCTTACACTACTTACAAGTATCCTTACTGATTGAACCAAATGAATCTATGCTTCACTTAGAGACTTTTAACCTGATTCTAAATCAAGGTTGAGAGATGAAACATATACATAAGCAACCAAATGCAATGAGCCAGAAAACTTAGAATTCATTAAGAATAACTAAAGGAGAGATCCAAGAATGAGAAACTGTATTAAGTATGTGGATTCAAATCCCTGTATTACAAGTTGATTCAGAAAATACCATAGACAATATGCAAAAGATACATGAGGTTTTTCCCTAATGTTGATACAACTAGGATGAAAATGTTTATATGAAGAAGCCGCTCATGGAACCAAAAATTGGAACCATTGGAACTGAAAAAATTCAGAACCCTTACTCAGTCAAAAAATAAAAAATTTATACCACTAGCCACCTTGGGAATCTCAAAGAGATTGCATGAAGCTTAGGGTGACTAGGGTTAGGGTTTGAATAGATAAACCAACAAGAAATAGCCAAAAATTTAATGCAGGGGCAGGAAATGTAGGCAACCTAGAGGAAACAAATCTCAAGCAGATCTACAATCATGAAAATCTGCAAGCTCAGTACAGGACACCAGGGATAGCCATGAAAACCAGTCAAATCAGCCACCTGCAAATAGCTTCTTGAGCTCAAAAACAAACTCCACCAGATACAAAACAACTTTTGCAAGTAATCACAAAGCCCCCTGGACCATACTGCAACAATCGATGCCACCAACCAGACCAAGAAACAACTAGAAAACCATAAATTCTGGTACCTCTTGTCGCGAAAACCATCTACAGATTTAAATTTGAATTCCAATGGTTAAGTCTTTGGCACCCAGCTCATTTTAAAACATGGCCATTGATGATCCATCTTTCTTGGCAAATTAGGTGGCCCTTAAAGGAATCCTAGTTTACATTTATGCCTGGTCACATGATTGCAAGACACCCTACTCACCCTTGCGATCATGTGACTGCAATCACTTAGCCACACAATGCTGATCACAAACCCACTCAAAAGTTTGAATTTGAAAGGCAATGGTCATCCTTAGGGTGCCAACAATCTATCAATGGTCAACATTTAAACTAAGATTAACTTTATATCACCACTGTTTGATTCATTTACTTTTCTCAGGCCGGTGCACTTTATATTTCTTTAAACAAAATCGACAGTCATCGTTACACTGCGATGCTAAAAGTTAAGCATCTCACCTCAGTGGTATAATAAAAACCACATGATCTTCAAAAACTTGCAGATGCTCTACTTCCTTTGAAAACTATGGCCCCACTGACAACATCCAACATGTCATTCTGCCAACCAATCGGGAATGCCCATGTCATTGAAAACACCAGCTCCATTGACAAAATCCAAATCACCAGCTCGTAGCCACTAGAACCCTGCCACCTTAGCATCTGGAGGATGCCACTTCACCGCCCACGTGGCCATCACCGAAGAGGCCTTACCTTTAAAAGCATGAAAACCTGGGCCCACCATTACGCGATTGCGTGACTAAGGCAAAGTAAACCACCAGCCAGGTCGCCAGATGTTAAGGGCCTAACCACCAAGAATCAGTGACCAAGAGATAACTGTGAGTCACCAGATCATGGAAAGAAAAACTTAACTGCCAGGCAGCTAAACATCACTAAGAACTGGGACCCACGTGGACAGGTGGCAAGCGGTCGCATGATCGTATGTCAAAAAATTCTAACATGTGACCATGCGACAACAAATCAGGAAGAGCCTGCAAACCTGGACCCACTTCATGCCCATACAAGAAAATCAAATGGCTATCGCAAAAGCATGAAGGATAAACATTGTGCAACTTTTCCATGTGAACTTATGCTGACCACTGATCCTGTTCAAACTTTAACCGTGCTGGAAGCATGAAGAACTGGGTCCCACCAATGAACTGCCACCTCACCACCGTAAACATGTGTCAACTAGTTGCATGATCGCATAGCCAAAAATTGGGCTATGTGATCATGCGATAGCCAACCAAAGGCCGCTACATGACTGCCAACAGGACCACACCCTTTCCACCAACCGGCCGCATGGGCAAGAAGTAACCGATCGCATGGTCGCATATCAAAAAAATTTGACATGCGATCATGCGATAACCAATCATTTTGAAACCTTTGAAGACCTAGGCCCACCATCCATCGCACTTGTGCAGTTAGGGAACGCCAGCAAATAGGAAACTGTGAGGTCGAAAACATAGGGTTTTTGATGGAAAAGATCAAAATCACACAAGGTTTCTGACGCCAAAATAGAAGCGCACAAAAACTGGAAGGCACAAGGTTGAAAACAATGAGGGTTTTCACATAGACTGAAAACATCATGGATTTTCAAAAACATTGTGGGTTTTTGACACTTAGGTAGATTTTAAAATTATTTCCCGCAGACCTTAAAACTTGAATATCTCCCTGGGTTTTGTAATTCAGCACATGCGATTTTGGACTGGAGCAAGGTGACACAATAAACTACTAGGGGCTAAGGGCACACACCATGAAACACTATGGATCTTCTTCGCACATTAAAACTATGTTGCAGCAGGGTGGGATAACTTCAAAATTTGCATGGAAGAGGCCATTTTATAGGATTTCACGTTGACTAGAAAATGGACTAACAGGCATCATTTCAACAATGAAACTTATGTCTCTTAAATAGACAGATAAACCATTTTCATATCAACCATAAGATTTTTCCACTTAATCTTCTTCGTTGATTTTGCCTCTTAAACCTTCCTCAATAGTTGTGTCAATAACACATTTCAATTCTATCCTTTAGATCTTCTCTAAATTTTGTCAACCATGGATCTTATAACAAACTTTATCCTCAATCTTGAAATCATAACAATTTCCAGCTCATCATTTTATGTTGGCCAAACTAAGTATTTAATACTATCATCCATACTAGGTTAATAAAGAAATGCATCGATGAATACAAGCTCGATTAATATTGTCACTTGGTATACACTACACTGGCCCAGTGTATACTTAAGGGCTTCATTTACCAACCACATTTCCTTGTACAATTTTGCTTCCATCTTCATACTAGATTAATGCAACATAATCAAGTCAACATTATGAGGCCATAGAATCATCAATAAGTTACCCAAAGTATTCCTTATCCTCATCTATCATATTCATCTTCCTCCATGTAGATATCTCAGTTCTTCATCTTTTCTCCCTTTTTATAGATGTTTAGATGTTTTTAACTACCATGATAAGTAATGTTAAAACTAGTTGACATCAATGACAACATAATGACTGATTTAATTATCTTACATAACAATTCAATAACTCGGTGATCTCTAATCATTGATCTTCAAGTCATTCAGGTATTCAATCAGTTTTAGTTCATCAATGTCATGATCCAAATCCATCTCAAGATCCTATTATCCCTCCTCGTGACCCTCATCCTCTACATGATCCTAATCCTCCATAAGATCCCATCACACCTATCCAATCCATCCATGAATCCAATACATATTAACTTAGTTCCTATACCTCTGTCCAACATGGATTCCTTCAAGAGCTTATGATTACTCCCACTTCTCCTCCCCACTAACATGGAATCACATCTTATTTTAAAAATAATATGTATATCATTGAAAATTTAATGTCTCAAGATGTTTGTAAATATTTCATCCCTTTCATATCCAAAATCCCTCTATCTAAACTCAAATATTCTGAAACCCATATTCCAAATCCATTTTGCGCCCTTATATACAAAAATCCATTCCTTCCTCATCCATATCCATTTTGGGTCTTTATATACTAAAACCAAATCCTTCATCCCTTCCATCCATTTTGGGTTCTTACATACATCCATCCACCATATCCAAGTCCACCACAACATCACTTCAAATCCCTAATAAAGATAAAAAAAGGAACACATCCTTGAATTCCTTGTAACATTCAACCTCCAATGTTACATCCATAAACTCTCCACTACATCCATCCTCATGCACCCATACCATGGATAATGGAAGAAAATTGCATTCCAAAGCTAAAATTCATAAATTCATAAATCCACAGATCAACATGTCCCATCTAAAAGGCATATTCAGGAAAAGAAAAATATGATCCAAAATAAGGAAAAATTTAAAAGGCCACAAAGCCCCAAAAATAAAAAATAAAAAAATCATGTGGACTCTCAAGCTACTTATTGAAGCAGTGCATCTCAAATAAAAATCCAAATTGACATCCAACCTTTCTAATCCAAAGGCTTCCTCCACTCATAAGTCCTCCAATCATCCATCTAAAAATATCCCATCTTTGAAATCCATTTTGGGTCCTTATGTACCTAAATCCGCTATCCAAAGTCCATTATCTCCTTCATCTATTTTGGGTCCTTGTATCCCAATGTCAACATTTATCCTCTATCTCCTTCAAAATATCCTCCTCCACAACTCCACCACCCTTCAAGGTGTGTGCCAATGACAATCTTTCCAACTCCCTCATCCATTTATTTATAAGTTTTCCAATCCCCCATCCATTGTCTCCCAATCCTTCCACACCTGTCCATACATTTCATCCAATATTTTTCATAAATTCCTACCCTCCATTCCCTAATCCATTCCATCTCCCATCCAACCATCCTACAATATCTATGAGAATATATTCAAAATGCCTTGATACATTAGAGGAAACAAAATCAAGGGATGCCATCTGTGAAACTAGATGCTTGAGTTCTTCCACCATCTTCCTATCACATATCCATTATCTTCTAAATCCACTTATACATCCATTCACTTATCCTCATCTACTTGTACTCTATTCTTTGGGGAAAGCTCCATCCATACTATTCTACCATGCATATATTATGCATCCCCTATCCACCATCCATCACCCTATCTAATTCCATCATCATCTTCTTCCTATCTTTGATCTTGAATGTCATATTCACTTTCTCCATACTATGTATCTACTGGATATCCCCTACTTAATATCCATCTACTATCCATTATCCTATATAAATCCATCCACTTTGTCTATATTTTATCTTGACATCCTATCCATAGCATCGATCTTATATTCCTTCTCCTATTAATTTCCTCCATCCTCTATCCATTGAATCCTATATAAGTCCATCCACTTTCACATATTTTATTTTAACATCCTATCCATATCCTTCATATAATAGTCATTTTATTATTTATTTATTCCATACATAATCCTATATAATCCCACTATCCTTTCCATGTCCCTAATCTTGGTTATCCCATGGATATCCTCCATATCATTATCTCTTATCCTATTCCAATCATTCATCTCATATTCGTTATCGAAAGCCCTTCCAATTTTATACCTTTTCTCTTGATCAAAATTATAGACACTAAACCACTAAAATATCCATACATGATCTATACGACACAATTCTTCATTTCCTCCATTAATATACTTTACACACCATCCTTCCATTTATTACATCCTTTATCCTCCATCTTTCCATCCTTCATTCTCCTACCTTTAGTGTGGGAAATTTAACACCTTTGCAACATATTTATTGGAGCCTCATCCACTTATCTCTCATGCTTTAATCCCCCATATCCTACCAACATCTATCCATCCATTCCATCCCTCTATCTTCCATCCATAAAATCTCTCCATCCCCCTTTCCTTTCCCATGTATTGGTTCTCCCTTGTCATTGGTCCCAATCCATTCTATCTATGCATCCACTCCTTTCATAAAAAAACCATTTATCTTTGAATCCACTCCATTTATATGCCTTCCATCCTTTTCAAACCATCTTTCAATTTAATCCCATCCCATCCAATCTATTTTCTATCCTATTCAATCCGCCTTATCCTCTAATCTCATCTTATCCAACCATCTTATCTTCCAATATCCTTCTACCCAATTCACTCATCCAAAATAAATAAAAATAGAAAAAATTAAAAATACCTATAATCCAAAAATCCCAAATCAATCCAATCAAGTGCAATCAATACTAATCCAAGCAATCTAATCTTGTAATCTCACAAACCAATCTTTAATCAATCTATCATCTTGATCCAAATAAGCTAACAATCTATTAATCATTTTTTAAATCAAATCATCACCATGGGATGTATCTTTACCAATCCTTTAGATGAGCATTATTCTTATCATTAAATTTTTCATCCTCAATCAATTATTAATCATCAATCAATCCATCAATTGGTTTTTAGGATGACTAGGGGAAAAATTTTAGTTTACTTTTGGTTTTGTTGTGCATGCTTGCTTATTGCTTGTATGCGTTAGCATTTTTTTCATTTTTCATGGTATTTGAATCCTATTTCCAAAATTACATCATGGTCTTCCATATCATTGTGCCATAGGCATTTGGTTGTATTTGAACTTTTTTATCACATACTTGACACATTGTCATGTCTTTTCCTCATACCTTGTTGCATAGTGTCTCATCCAATATCAAACCTAGGTTTCGCATACCAATGCAAGATGAATTTATTTTATTCTTCCTTCATCATCCCTATCATTTTCTATTTCCTTCCAAACTCCTATCCATTTCAATAGCACACCAGCATTCTCCAAACTTTCTTTTCCTCTTGAGGGGGAATACCAATCCCTACATGTCATCCTTCATCACCCTACCATTGATTGGGGCATCATGCTACCCGTCTATCCCTTTTATCAGCTATGGTTTATTCTTCTTTGATATAAAATCACTTTTTGATGGTACATCAAAGAGGGGAAAAATGTAGACACCAAATTTTGTCCATACTATGAACATAATTACCCTTATCCTAGCTTATTAAATAAATGCTTATTAATTATTTAATAATCCTTTATCTTTACCTTATCCTTTAATTAAATTAAGTTAATTTATTTAATTAAAACTGGATCTTTATCCCTTACCCTTGATTAAATAAATTTACATTAATTTTATCCTATCGCATTTCCCAAGAGTTTAATTAATCCTAAATTAATTATACTAACCTGACCCATTTCTCTACACCCACTTGCATAATCCTAAAAACACCACTTGAATCTTAACCCTTCATTTAATTAAATAAATGACTTTGTTTACTTAATTAATCCCTTTCCTCCCACTTGGAATTAAATATTGCATTTAAGTCTATTTGAGCACATGCCTCCTAACTTTAACCCTCACCCAACCTCATTTACCTAACCTAGCCCATCCTTATAACTCAAACCAACCCACTTTCCTACTTATTAATCATAATCTCCCACTTAATAACTCTATAATAATTTTCACAATTCTAATCAAATAGATTAGAAAATCCAAGTCAACTTTTGTCCCATCACATTCCACTCCCCACATGTGTACTTACCTTTAGCCACTCAACATTGCAACACATTTGTCTCCCACTTTTTCTTGAGCCTTTCTCACACATGTGTTAGATATCTTGAGCCTCTCAACTCTCACACTTGTCTCGCAATCAGCATTTATTGTCCTACTATTACAACTAGTGGTTATTGTCACACTAGAATAACAACTTTTTAATGTCCTATACAACCATTAGACTTATAAAAGACATAGGAGGTTGTTAAATCATGTCACAAATCGTAAAGAGGGGTGTTTTTTGGTTAGTCCAAAAATACCCCCCTCAACCTCACTCGAGGGGATTTGAACCTGTGACCAAGATCTGATACCATTT